>ML778726.1:1958892-2035082 GCA_009831015.1 Picea engelmannii | reverse complement strand
CTGGGTTGATAATTTATGTATCACTTGATTGTTTGAATCAATTAAGCAATTATAGTGACCAACAGCCCTGTAATTGTGATGCCTCATTCTGTGATATGTTCTGGTGTCCCAGCCTTTATGGAGCCAAACCGGTTGCGGTCCCTTCCTTGCAATCATGATCTGCTCATCAAGGTGGTCCTACCAGTTAGAAGAATATGTTCCAGAGAACGTACATTTGATGGCCCTACCATTATCTTTGCTCCAATGCTCTGCCCTACTCATTGTACACCATCCCTTTTCTGGTTCCATATCGGTACTTAGGTGAGGTGTGTTCCTATGTGGCCCTGGTGATATCTGTCGTCCATCGTCCTTTGCTGCCTGCAAGTTAGTTTCATCATCCTTTGCCGAATGTGAGTTAGGTCCATCGTCCTTTGCCGCCTGTGATTTATCTCTTCTTATTTCCAAAGGGTAGCTTATGTAATTCTTTTTACTGATGGGGCTATGGTGCCATACCTTTGCCTGATGTGTGATCTGCGTTTGCATTTGCAACCTTATTTGATTGGTGGACCATCAGATTCTGCCTGGGGCCTACGTGTCCTACGGTGGATGCTGCGCCTCCATTCTTTCCATAATCTCCCGTACTACTCCTGTTATCCCAGTCTTTTTATGCAAGTTGGGTACAGTCTACTCGAAATTGACCTTGCAGGATGTTGCTCTAGATTGTGTCCAGTTCTGGACCTTCTTTCTTGACACCCTCGTTTTCTATTCTGTCCGCTAGTCCATTTTCTGACCTCCTCACCCAGCGCAACTCCACATTGATCTCTGTCCGCAAGTGCTCCTGGATTTTGTTCAGAATGTAGGCCAATCGTGAGTGCCTCTGGATCTTTCCTACTCGGGTACCATTTTGGATTTTTCTCATTGTGTTGATGACTAGCAGTAGAGTCTCCTTCCACTATGGCGTTCGTCATCCCCTCCCAACTGAGAATCTCCAGACCTATTTCCAGGGCCCCGAATTCTACAGTGTTATTGGTGGAATTGCCCAGGCTCCCCGCGTATAGTCGTATGATATTCTCTTTACTGTCCCTGATTACTCCTCCCATACCTGTTCTTCCTGGGTTTCCTTTCACCGCCCCATCAAAATTCAACTTGAAAGAGCCTGGAGGTGGTGGTTTCCAGTTGTGCTCACCTCCTTGGAGTTTTGGTTGTTGTCTGTTTGGATTGGAGTTGCACCCACCAGTTAATTAGAAAACCTCTAGGACTCTCAACTCCTGGTCCGCGGGTTGCGCGCTACCCTCCTAGCAGTTGTTGCTCATCACCGTCTCACGTATCATGGAGGTTATTGTTTCCTTGATCTTCCCTTCTGGCCAACTTTGGTTTCTGAAAATGAACCTATTCCTTTTCTTCCATGTCGACCATATGATCATTCCTGGGGTGAGGATCCAATAGAGGTTCACCTTTTCTTGGTAACTGTAGTTTTCTCTCCAGAGCTTGATTGTTGTGGCTATGTTACCATGAATCCTATCTAACTGACGGAAGATACTTGTTGCCCAGTCCCATAGTTCTGCAGTGTAGGTGCATTCATCGAGGAGATGGTTGGTTCTTTCTTCCCGAGTCTGACATAGATGACACCTTGACGAACCAGTGAAACCTCTTTTCCTTAGGTTATCCCAAGTTAGGATGTGGTTGTGTAATATTAGCCACTGGAAGATCTTAATCTTTGGCCATTGGGGATTGTTCCAGAGCTTATCCCAATGTTGCGCTAGGTCATCTTGGTCTGGGTCCGCCATATATTACCCGACTTCTTTTAGGTTGAATTCCCCTCCGTCCTTTTTTCCTCACCTCAACTGGTCTTCTCCTTCTGTTATTGTTATTTTCCGTTTGCCCAGTTCCTCCTCCACCTATTTTATTGTTGTTGCGGTTATCTCATTTTTATGAGGAATAATCTTGTCCCAGGTTCTCCATTTGTTGCGGTCCATTCCCTACTGCTAGTATCGATAGACGTTGATTTTTCCTTGCGTGATGAGGTCATGTTGGAGTATTCCTCTGTCCAGGTTTTCCATCCTTGGTTCCTGTTGCCAAGCGTCCTCCCAGAATCTGGTTGTTCTGCCATTCCTGATTTCCCAAAAGCTGTGTGTCTGAATCCATGCTTTGTTGTGCCATGCTAGGTTCCATATGGCTGAGCCTTCCTTGGTTCCTCCAAAGAGGATTTTGTCCTGGTCGCGGGTGTCTGGTGCATATTTTTCCTTCCATAGGTTTACCCAAGGTGTTGTAGTTTCTTTGACCTAACGCCACCAAAGTTTCACCCCATATGCATTGTTGGTCGTTTGTGGATCTTGCAGCCCCAAGCCTCCTTTTCTTTTTGGCCTGAAGACTTTATCCCAGACCACCAGGGCCCATTTTTTCTTTGTTTCCGCACCTCGCCAAAGGAAGTCCCTCTGGATGGATCTGATTTTCTGTAGGATCCCCTGTGGGGTGGGGAAGACTGAAATCATATAGGTTGGAATAGCTTGTAAGACAGTCTTAGTTAGGATCAGTCTGCCAACTAGATTAATGGACCTATACGTCTAGTTTTTTACCTGCTCCTGTAACCTATTTATTACTCCTTTCCAAGTTGACAACTTATATACTTTGTCTGTCAAAGGAACCCCTAAATACTTGTTTGGGAGTGTTTTTTGTTCAAAGCCTAAGATGTTGGCCAAATTCCTTTGGATAGATGGGTTGGTATTAAAGAAAAAGATCATCGACTTGGAGTGGTTTATCTCAGTGCCCGAGGCTTCGCCAAAATCTTCTAGACTGCATTTGTAGGCTTTGGCTTCTTTGACCGTGGGTATGTCATGGAGGAGTGTATCATCTATAAACTATTGGTGGGTTGAGGTAGGGAAATTTTCAAAGGGTTTGAGCCCTATTATTTCTCTAGTTTTTGTTGCGCTCTTTATGCTACTGCTGAGGCCTTCCATCATCAGAATGAACATGAAGGGGGACAGTGGGTTGCCTTGTCTGATCCCTCTCGTGGGCCAAAAAGGTTTGGTCGGGGTTCCATTGATTAGTAGCGAGTAACTTGTTGTGGATACTAGGCTGACAATCCAACTGATCCAGTGTTGGGTGAAACCAAAGGCTTCCAAAGTCTTGATCATGTAATGCCAACTAATTTTATCATAGGCTTTTGCTAGGTCCAGTTGTATTAACATTCCCCCCCTCCTCTGAAGTTTTAAGGTGTGGATGATTTCATGGGACTAGATGATATTGTACATTATTTTTCTACCCTCCACGAAGCCTGCCTGTTCTTGCGAGATCAATGAAGGTAGGAGGGGCTTCAATCTATTTGCTATGACTTTGGAGATAATTTTGTCGATTACGTTACAAAGTTCTATGGGTCTGTATCAGTCCGGGGTTTTGGCTTCATTTTCTTTAGGGATTAGGGCGATCATGGTTGCGTTTAGTGATTTAAGGATGGAGGCAGACCTTCTAGATTCCTCTACTACCTTATAGATCTCCCATTTGACAATTTCCCACCAAGCTTTAAAGAACTCCACAGTGAAGCCATCTGGACCTGGTGCTTTCCCACTAGGCATTTCCTGGAGGGATTGATCAACTTCTTCCGTGGTAATAGTTTTTTTCAGGGAAATGTTTTGTTCCTCAGTAATTATGCGAGGAATATGATGGGTTATTTTTTGGATGGCCTCCAATCTGTCTTGAATATTTTCTTGGGCTATCCCCCAGAAGTGGCTGACCAGAGCGCTTTTGATCTCATGATGTGACTCAAGCTCGATTCCATCTTGGTCCTTAATATTCAGTATTTTGTTATGGGCTCTTCTGGCCATGGTTGTTCTGTGGAAGAACTTGGTGTTCCGCTCTCCTTCCTTTAGCCATCGGATGCGGGACTTTTGATGCCAGAGTATTTCCCTCTGCTGGCATCGTGCCTCCCATTCTTATGTCATTTGGAACTCTTCCTTTTTCCAGTCCTCCATATAGCCTTCACGTAAGCAAGTTTCTTGGAGTTTTTTCATTTTTTCTTCGATGTTATTTTTCTCTGTGTTTATATTCCCAAAGATATCTCTGTTCCAATCCTTTAGTTTTTTTCTGATGTTTTTAAGTTTCTTGTGTAGTTTGAACATCCTAGTCCCTTGCTTTGGTTGCTCCTCCCTCCACTATTGTTTAATTTTTTCCTTGAAGGTCAGGTGATCGATCTAGAATTTCTCGAATCTGAAGGGTCTGTTCTTAGGTGTTGTTTGGAAGCCGACCTCCAGTTGTACTGGCCAGTGATAAGATCCACCCCAAGGGACGATGTTGCAGTCTAAGGTTAGCCCCTGCATGATGATTGACTTCGATACAAGGAATTGATCAAGTCTTGTAGCTACCTAGAACTGGTTCATCCGTTTATTGTTCCAGGTGAAATTTCCATTCTTGGTTTGGAGGTCTACCATCTCCGCTCTGTCTATAAAATTTGAAAACTCCTCTGCATCTCGATCCAATCTTCTCGTACCACCCTTCTTTTCCGCAAGAGAGGTGATAATGTTGAAGTCCCCTGCCAGTATCCAGTGGAGGTTGGTGGCTCGACCTTTTATATCTTCTAGGTATCGAATCATTCCTTTCTTTTCCTCTGGCCCGTGGGGCCCATACACGTTTGTGCATAGAATCTCCTCAGTATTTCCTATGATTTTCATGTGTACCATTAGGGTGTACCTGGTTGCCTCAGCTGCAAATAAATTTAGGATTTGTGGGTTCCACAGAGTGAGTATGCCTCCTGAACTTTGGTGGTCTTCGATGGCTACCATCTTGTACTTGTGCTAGTGTTGTTTATTGGTTGCCTCCATTTTGTCTGTAGTACATTTCGTCTCTTAAATAAAACAGAGATCTGGTTGCTCCTGCTTTAGTTTATTCCTAAGGATTCTTTGTTTACTTGGGTTGTTTAGGCCTCTTATATTCCAAGTTATTACCTTCATTTTTAAACATGTGGGGGAGAGTGGGGAAACAGTTTCTTGATCTTACCCGAGTTTATCAGTAGCTCTCCTATCTCCTGTAGTGCGACGTTGTTTGATTTCCTGCCTTTTTTCCTTCTCGTCTGTTTGGGTGATGGTTGTGATTGGTCCTCGCCTTCTTTCACTCCTAGGTGTCCTATCTCCTTGTGAGTGCCTTTTTGTCCTTTGGCTTTGGATTCCTCCCATAGGAGGAACAGGTATTGGATGCGGTCGAGTTGCTCTGTTGGTACGCTGTCGATTCCCTGCCTTTTCCATTGTTCTAATATGTGCGGAAGGTCTATCCCTTCCCTTTCCACCAAGTCTCTGAGATCAGGGTCTTCTGTACCGGCTTCGCTCAGGGTCATCTCTGCATCCCCCTTTGCATCTTGCATGAAAATGTTTTCCTCTTTTGTTTCTTTGTCCATGGGGGTTGCGCAACTCCCCTGAGCTGTTATAAAGTTTGGTTGTTGGGTGGGCTCTTTTGTTGCTTGGGCCTTGACTTCTGGAACTTTTGTTGAGTCCTTTTCTTCTATTGTCCCTTTGTTTGTTTGGTCCCTTCCTTCCATCGTGTTCTGGGTCTCCTGGGTATTTCCTGTCGAGGTTTTATTTTTCTTTTTATTTGCTCGGTTCCCGGGGTTTGGGGTTATAAACCCTTCCTCGTCTTGTTGTGTTTTGGGATTTATCACTTCCTACCTTTTGTTTAGAGGGCACTCTATGATCAAGTGTCCATGTTCATGGCATCGTCGACATCTAAATGGGATCTGTTCGTAATCTATGTTTTGGATCCATTCCTCATCCTTGAATTTTAGACTTATGGCCTCTGGGAGTGTTCCTGAAACGTCCATCTCTATACAGATTCTTGCATACGATGTGTATCTTCCTTTTAGGGTGGCTTCTGAGGTATTCACATATTTCCCCAATTTTTTGCCTATTGCTTCAAAGGTAGAGGGCAACCAATAGTCTAGGGGTTGGGAATAGAGTCTCAGCCATACTGGTACCTTTTTGAGCGTTTCTTTCTCTAGGGCAAAATTTTGTTTCCAGGGTTGCATGTAGAGTCTCGCTGAGGCGTGGAAGTATGGACCTCCCTCGAAGACTCTGTCCCTGTCCTCCAAGTTAATAAAGACTGCAGTGAGGAAACCCTTCGAGCCTAGGTGGAGTTCCACTTCTCCATTTGGCTTCCAGTGGCATTTAATCCAGTTGTGCAGAGTTCTTTCTGTGGGCCCTAACCCCATGAATTTGCATATGAGCGCATGCATCTTCATTTGATCCCTGTAGAGTTGTGTTTGTGGATCTTCCAGTACCACCTTGGGTATCAATGTTGTTTTGGGTTTGCAAGAGTTGCGCTCTTTCGTCCCGTTAACCTTCCTGGTCTCGTGTTTTTCATTCTGATTCTCCTTATCGACTTCCTCCATGGTCTCATTTTTGTCCCGTTTTCTTTCTTGTTGCTTCCCTAGTTCTGCTCCCAAGGTTCATGTCACTGGTGCCTTGAAAACTCCACTTCTTGGCCCTTTTCCTCTATCCACCACTACCTGTTTGTATGATGGTGTCCCCTTCCCCCTCCCCCCTACTGCTCTATGTTGTGGCCACGAATTTCAAAGCCTAAGCCTCTCGCTCTTCCCAACTCCGTGTTGTTCAAGAATATTTCATTTCTTCTTCTTTTGTTATGTGCATACCTATGTTCTGTTCAATTATTGGCATGATAACATGTTAATTAATATTAAGAAAATATTAAAAGTTTAAAATTTAAAGAAAAATAAAAATAGGGAAGGGTTTTTATATTCAAAATGTTATCATGGGAAGAGATTACATTAGAAATGGAGTTGGGGGCAAAAAAACCCAAATTTTCTACATCAAATTAAAGTTTTACAAAATATTAAAAAATTAGGAAAGGGTTTTTATTTTTATTCTAAATGTTATCACTGGAAGATATTACTTAGAAATGGAGTTAGAAGTCCAAAGACTTTTAACAAGAAAAAAAAATACCATATTCTTAACACCAAATAAAAGTTTTACGAAATATCAAAAAGTTAGGGAAGTGTTTTTATATTCTAAATGTTCACACTAGAATATATTACATGAGTTGAGGTCGAAGAAAAAAATAAATTATCTCTAACAAATTAAAATTTTACAAAATATAAAAATTTTTTTTTTTTTTTTATAAAGGTTTTATATTCTAAATGTTATAAATGGAGTTGAAGTCGAAACAATTTTAAAAAATAATTAAAAAACAAAAACAAATTCTCTACACCAAATCTTGATGCAATGAAGCAAAGGTTTTTTTTTTGGTTTTGTGTATAGAGCAATAAGCATACATAAAACCACTCGTTTAGAATCTTAACAATGCATATGATCATGATAATGGAATAACAAGTAAGTTGATATTATTTTTTATTGAAATATGTAAAGAAGTTTTGGGTCTAAGTTGTCATTTTTTTTAATTATTAGATGACAAACCATAAATATTGAATAACAATATATAATATATTTAATGATATATGTTAATATAATATATATACTATATACTATATAATGATATATGTTTTTTCTTGTAAGTGAGTGTGAGTTTTTGTATTGCTGAAAGAGATTATGATACAAAAAGAGGGGGATCCCTTGATCTGCCAAAATGGAAATTATATCAGGGATTTCGGAGTTGCACTTGCTAAGATAGAAAAGGGATAGGGTTGAGCCATCACCTTGGGAAACCGGCCCAGTCCTACTATATTCAGTTTTGAAAAGCTAAAGAGAAGCATATTTATAAAAGGACATAATCATATAAAAAGGAGGTTGCACCTACACTGAACAACACGTCTTGACCAATGGATGAATCAACGCTAGTCCAGGATGATGAGATGTTTTTTTCCTTCATCCTTTCTTTCCTTGTTCTCATCCCTCTGGACCACCGTACACATCTTTCTGATATAGGTTGGGGTTCCACTCCGGTCCACTGGCGTGATGTCCATGTGGTGGACATAGCGCAAGTATAGGTGGAATTGGCCTGCCATTCGTTCCATTTTCTCCTTCTGGTCCCTCTGGTCCTCAGCTAGCCATTTTGTACTGGCCTCCAGGTTGTTGAGGCGACTAAGGATATCTGTAAGCAGTTTTTTGTGGTCCATGTTATCCTTCCGGCTGACATCTTTCCATTCAGAGCTCATCTTGCCTATTAACATATTTGTTCGCCAAGCCTCCTCTACCGTTTTGTGGTAGAGGGTTACTCTGGGCTGTGTGGCCCCTGGGTCCTTTATCTAGTCTACTTCCTGAATCAATTCCTTCCAAGATTTAACCTTGCATTTAGTATTGATTTCTTTCTCCCACCTGGTGATGATCGCTTTTCCCTTGGGTTCTACCTATGTATGAAAGGTACCCTTGGCTTCTCTAGCCGATTGCTCCATCCTTGTAATCCTACAGTGGCTTATCAGAGGTTTTCCCCCTGGGGGCTTCTCTTACTGTGAGTTTTCTTCATTTGTACCATCTCGATTGGTTTGTGGTAGTTTTTGCCTTGGGTTCTCCTCCTGTTGCTATTTGCATCTCCCTTGTTTTTATGATAGCCCCTGCAGTTGATCTTATCTTGTTTGTAGCTATTCCTGGTGCTTCTTCTCTTATGGGATTTCCCCATCTGCGGGCTCATCCTGGCAATCATGGTCTGCCCGTAGAGGTGTACCTTTCGGTCCTTTTTCTCTGTCTCGGGATGTGTGCTCGTGATGAATCGGTCGTAACCCCTACACCAACCCTTGTCTCTGCATGTTGTACAACCAACTGTACCACTCCTCGTATCTGTACTTGGGTGAGGTGTATCCATACTTAATCATGGTAACACTTTTTTCCCTTCATCCTTTGCTACCTGTTGATTACCTTCTCTTCTTCCCCACGAACAACCCCTGTACTTATTCCTATTGACAAGACCTTGGTTATGTACCCCCATTTTTCATGTGGTCTAAGTCTGCATTGTAACTCGTGGTTGAGTGATGGGCAATCAGATTCTTCCTGGTTCCTTCATTCCCGTCATTTATCCTTGCGCCTCCTTCCTCGGTGTGGTCATCTGTACTTTGGCTGCCATCACGGTCTTTTGTTGCTAGTTGGATGTAGTTTGTTATGAACTGACCATTTGGGATGTTACTCCAGCTAGTGTCAAGTTCTGATCCTTCCTTGCTGACCCCCTCATTAGCAATTCTGTTTGCCAATCCATTTGTTGACCTGTGTACCCTGCGCAACTCCAGTGCGTTTCCCATCTGCAAATGCTCCTGGATTTTTTGCAGGGAGTGTGCCAAGCGCTAGTGCCTCTGAATTTTTCCCACTTTGGTGCCATTTTGAAGTCTCTTAATTGTGTTGATAACCAGCGTGGAATCACCTTCCACTATGGTGTTTGTCATCCTTTCATTGCTTAGAATATCAAGGCCGGTCTCCAGGGCTCCAAATTCCGTGACGTTGTTGGTTGAGTTTTCCAGACTCTCGACACACAGATGGATTATATTTCCATCATTGTCCCTGATTACCCCTCCCATTCCTGTCATTCCGGGGTTACCTTTTGACGCCCCGTAGAAATTCAGCTTGAGGGATCCTGTTGGGGGGGGCTTCCAGTTGCGCTCACCTACTAGGAGTTGCGGTAAATGCCTTACTTGACTACCGTTGCGCCTGTCTTTCAGGTGAGAAGATTATAGAATTCGAGAGTCCTGGTCTGCGAGTTGTGCTCTTCCTGTTTGATAGTTGCGACTCTGCACCATTTCTCTTATCAGGGAGATTATTGTTTCCTTGAGTTTCCCTTTCGGTTAGCTTTCATTCCTAATGATGCGTTGGTTCCTTTCTTTCCATATTTCCCATATGAACATCCTCAGAATGAGGGTCCAACATAGGTTCACCAATTCATTTTGGCTGTAATTCTCTTTCCACATATTGATAGTTGCACAGATGTTACCAACCTTCCACCCAGTCCCAGATCTCTGTTGTGTAGATGCATTCGTCGAGGAGATGATTCGATGTTTCCTTAGCTTGACATAGGTGGCATATTGATGGGCCTATGAATCCCCTTTTCCTTAGGTTTTCCCAAGTTAGAATTTGGTTGTGGAGTATTAACGATTTGAAAATTTTAATTTTTGGCCATTGGGGGCTATTCCAAATCTTATCCCATTGTTGCGCTGGGTCTTCCTGGTCCTGGTCCTCGATGTAGTGTCAGAATTCTTTCAAGTTGAAATCCCCACTGTCTTTTTGTCCCCATCTCAGTTGGTCATCTTCTTCTGAGAATGTAATTTTCCTTCTTCCCAGTTCCTCCTCCATTTCTTTTACGCTTGTTGGGGTCCAGTCTCTATTTTGTGGACTGAGAGTGTCCTAGATTCTCCATCTGTTGTGATCTATTTCTTGTTTCCAGTAGTGGTAGACTCTGGTTTTACATTGCGCAGTCATCTCCTGTTGGAGTTCCTCCCTGTCCTGATTTTCCAGTCTAGGTTCCTGTTGCCAAGCGTCCTCCCAGAATCTGGTTGTTCTGCCATTCCTTAATTCCCAAAAGCTGTGTGTCTAGATCCAGGTTTTGTTGCGCCACGCTAGGTTCCATATGGTTGATCCCTCCCTGTTTCCCCTAAAGTGAATTCTTTCCTGGTCATTTATGTCCCAGGCATACTTGGCCTTCCAGAGGTTTACCCATGGTGTAGTAGTTTCTTTGACCCATCACCACTAGAGTTTCACCCCGTAGGCGTCGTTGGTTACTTGCGGGTCTTGTAGCCCCATGCGTCTTTTGATTTTTGGTTTACATACCTTCTCCCATGCCACTAAGGACCATTTTTTATTTGTTTCCGCTCCTCTCCATAGGAAGTCCCTTTGGATAGTTCTGATTTTTTGTAGTATCCCCTTGGGGGTTGGAAAAACGAACATCATAAAGGTTGGAATTTCTTGCAGAACAGATTTGGTCAAAGAGTCTTCCCGCTAGGTTGAGGGATCTGTACGTCTAATTTTTCACCCTCTCCTGTAACTTGTTGATCACTCCATCCTAAGTTGACATTTTGTATGCTCTGTCTGTCAGGGGGATGCCCAAGTACTTGGTTGGGAGTGATTTTCATTCAAAGCCCAAAATATTGGCCAGATTTCTTTGGATTGTAGGGTTGGTGATGAAGAAAAAGATCATAGATTTGGAGTGGTTGATCTCTGCACCCGAGGCTTCCCCAAACTCTTCTAGGATTATTTTGTAGGCTTTAGCTTCCTTAACCATGGGTATTCCATGGAGTAAGGTGTCATCCACGAACTGTTGATGTGTGGAAGTAGGGAAGTTTTTGAAAGGTTTGATGCTTGTTATTTCTCCTGCAGTTGTTGCGGTTTTTATACTTCGACTAAGACCTTCCATCATCAAAATGAACATGAAGGGGGAAAACGGGTCTCCTTGTCTGATGCCTCTCGCGGGCCAGAAATTTTTGGCTAGGGATCCATTTATTAGGAGCGAGTAACTTGTCGTGGACACTAGGTTGACTATCTAGCTGATCCAGTGCTGGGTGAAACCAAAGGCTTCCAAAGTCTTGACCATATAGTGCCAGCTAATTTTGTCATAATCTTTTGCTAGGTCCGGTTGTATTATCATTCCCCCTCTTCTCTGAGTTTTTAGGGTGTGGATTAGCTCATGAGCATGGATGATGTTGTCCATTATTTGTCTTCCTTCCACGAAGCCCGCCTGTTCTTGAGAGATCAGTGTGGGTAGGAGTGGTTTCAATCTATTAGCTATGACTTGGGAGATTATCTTGTAAACCACATTGCATAGAGCTATAGGTCTGTAACGGTCGGGGGTTCTGGATTCATTTTCTTTAGGAATTAGAGTAATCATTGTAGCATTTAGCACTTTTAGAATGGAGGTTGACCGTGTAGATTCCTCCACCACCCTATAAACGTCATGTTTTACCACTTCCCAACAAGATTTGAAAAACTCCATTGTGAAGCCATCTGGACCTGGGGATTTCCCATTGGGCATTTCTTGGATCACTTGGTCAATTTTCTCCTCAACAATGGGTTTATTTAGGTTGTTATTTTGTTCCTCGGTTACTAGACGGAGAATGTGCTAGGTTATCCTTTGGATGACCTTCATTATGTCTTTGTTGGGTTCCTGAGCTATCCCATGGAAGTGATTTACCAGAGTAGTTTCGATCTCCTTGTGATATTCTCTCTCAATCCCATCCTGAACCTAAATTTTCAGGATTTTGTTGTGGGTTCTTCTGGCAATGGTTGTTCTATGAAAAAATTTGGTGTTCTTCTCTCCTTCCCTTAGCCATTTGATTCAAGACTTTTGTCGCCAAAGAGTTTCTTCTTGCTGGCATATAGCTTCCCATTCCTAGGTCATCTGGATCTCTTCCTTTTTCTAATCCTCTGTATAGCCCTCAACTATGAAGATTTCCTGGAGTTTTCTCATTTTGTCTTCAATGTTTTTTTTTCCTTGGTTCATATTTCCAAAGATTTCCTTGTTCCACTTTTTGAGCTTATATTTGATGTGTTTTAGTTTCTTATAGAGTTTGAACATCCTTGTCCCTTTCTCTGGTTGTTCCTCTCGCCACCACTGTTTTATTTTTTCCTTGAAAGTGGGGTGTTCGATCCAAAATTTCTCAAATCTGAAGGGCCTATTCTTCGAAGTGGTTTGGAAGCCTGCTTATAGTTGGACTAGCCAGTGATCAGACCCTCCCTAGGGAAGGATGCTACATTCTAAGGTTAGCCCCTACATAATAATAAACTCTGATACTAAGAATCTGTCTAGTCTTGTCACTACCTAATATTGGTTCATCCATTTATTGTTCCAGGTGAACTACCCATTATTAGTTTTGATGTCCACCATCTCCGTTGTGTCTGTGAACATTGAGAAATATTCCGCATCCCTATCCAATCTTATTGTACCTCCTATTTTCTCCGCAAGTGACATGATGATATTGAAGTCCCCTGAAAAGATCCATTAGAGGTTGTTGGATCGAGTTTTAAGGTCTTCTAGGTCTCGTATCATCTTTCTCTTTTCCTTTGACACTTGGGGTCCATACACATTGGTGCATAGAATCACCTCTGTGTTACCAATGATTTGCATGCTAACCATGAGTGTGTGCCTAGTAGATTCGGCTACTATTAGGCTCAACACTTGTGGGTTCCACAAGTTGAGAATGCCTCCTGCCATCTGATGGTCTCAGACATCCACCATCTTGTACTTTCTCCATTGTGTTTGTTGATTTCTTCCATTTTGTCTGTAGTGCATTTTGTCTCTTGAATGAAACAAAGATCCGGTTGTTCCTTCCTAAGTTTACTTTTGAGGATTCTCTGATTTCGAAGAATGTTTAGGCCTCTTATATTCCATGTTATAACCTTCATTTAAACATGTGGGGGGATTTGGGGAAAAGTTTCTTGATCTTACCTGAGTTTATCAGCAATGCTCCAAGCTCCTATAGGGCTACATTGTTTGATTTCCTGCCTTTTTTCCTCCTCATCTGCTTGGGTGAGAGCTGTGGTTGTCCCTTGCCAGTTTTGATTCCTAGGTGTCCTATCTCCCTGTGTGTGTGCTTAAGCCCTCTAGATTTGGCTTCCTCCCTTAGGAGGAACAGGTATTGGATGCAGTCTAGTTGCTCCATTGGTACGTTGTCTACTCCCTGCCTTTTCCATTGTTACAGTATGTTTGGGAGATGTATCCCTTCCCTTTCCACAAGGTCTCTTAGATCAGGGTCTTCTGTACCTACTTTTCTTGGGGTCATGTCTGCATCTCCCTCTGCTTCTTGCATGGGGGTGTTGTCCTCTCTAGTTTCTCCATCTATAGGAGTTGCACCACTCCCATGTTCCTTCTTATTACTTGGGCTATCTGTGGTCTCATTTGTTTCTTATTCTCTGGCTTCTTGAGATTTTGTCGATTCCTTTCCACCTTTTTCCCCTTTGTTGGTTTTGTCCCATCCTTATGTTCTATTTCGGGCCTCCGGGTTGCTCCCTGTTGGGGTTTTACTTTGTTTCGTGTTAGCTCTATTTCTATGGTTCAACTTTATTAACACATCCTCATCCTGTTGTGGTTTGGTGCTTTTCATTTCCTGTTTTTTATTGAGAGGACATTCTCTGATTAGGTTTCCATGTTCATGACATCTTATGCATCTGAAGGGGATATGATCATAGTCTATGTTTTGGATCCATTCCTCATCCCTGAATTCTAGACTTATCGCTTCTGGGAGTTCTCCCGACACATCCATCTCTATGCAGATTCTTGCGTAGGATGTATATCTCTGTTTTAGGGTGGCTTCTAAAGTCTTCACATATTTTCCCAGTTTGTTCCCTATTGCTTCGAAGGTAGAGGGTAGCCAGTAATCTAATGGTAAGGAGTAAAATATTAGTTAGACTGGTACATTCTTGAAAGTCTCTTTTTTGGGGGAGAAGTTTTCCTTCCAAGGTCGCATGTACAGTCCTGTTGAGGCGTGGAAGTATGGATCCCCTTCAAAGACCCTATCTCTGTCTTCCAGGTTCATGAATACTTCTGTGAAGAAACCTTTCGAACCCAGATGGAGTTTCACTTCCCCGCTTGGCTTCCAGTGATATTTAATCCAGTTGCGCAACGTTCTTTCTATGGGCCACAAACCCATAAACTTGCATATTAGTGCATGCCTCCTCATCTGGTCCCTATAGAGTTGCGTTTGCGGATCCTCCAGGATTACCTTGGGTATATTTTCTATTTTGGGTTTACACGAGTTGTGCCCTTCTGCCCCATTGGGCTTCACTGTGTCTTGCGCAACACTCTGAGTTTCTCTAGCTTCTTCCCCCATGCACTTGATTTTTCCCTGGTTCCTTTTATGACTTTTTTCTGGGTCTGATCCCGAGGTGCTTGTTATTGGTGCCTTGAAACCTATGCCTCTTGGCCCTTTCCCCTTGTCCACCACTACCTATTTGTATGAGGGGGCTCCATTACCCCCCCCCTTTGGTACTCATGCTATCCTCAGTTATGGCCACAACTACCAATGTTCATATATATATAATATGTTTTCCTTTGCTAATGTTCATATATATATAATTGTTTAATATATATTATTTATTGTTGTTTAATAAAGATGATCGTATAATAAATAAGATTTAGAATTTATCCTTTGAGGTGTAAACTTTTTTTTTTTTTTTCCAATATAAAAAATGTTTTACTTTGAAAGAGGGACTTAGATCCATCTTCATTTACATTGGTTCTTAGTGTGTGTGTGTCTATGTGTCAACCTGATATTGAACATGGAAAAAATTACACATCTTCCTCATATATATATTTGATGATAAAGTAATACATTCATATATGATGATGATGATGAATGTCAATTGATCTATGGATCTGTCACACCTTAAGAAGGTAACATATTAATTCTTAAAATTGTATTTCTATGATAAAAAAACATTGGGATAAGATTTTCAAGATCACTATAGTTTTGTTTTGATGTGTTTTTCATCTTCTACCCTCTTAGTATCACAAAGATGATAAATTATTCATCCTGGGATGTTTTGGGAGTTGTTCAACTCCCAATTTCACTATATATAAAGAAAATTGATATAAAAATATTTTATTAAAGTAAATATTCAAATATTTTTTTTATAACCAACCTTGAAACATTTTTTAGTTATTAATATTTTTTTAATATAATGTCCCAAGAGATTATACATGTCCCTCATATGGTAAAAAATATCTTCCAAACAACAAAACAAAGGGTTGGTAACTCATATTGTATAGTTTCCTTCGATTTCACTACTACCATTATAAAAAAGAAATTGAAAAACCAATGCTAGAATTTACAGAGCCCTTAGCTTTGATTTGCTACTAGATTGGCTACAAGACAACTGGCTTCCCATCCTGGGCTATACTCCCAAGCTCATATATTTATCTTTTGGTTGGATTGGTTTCATTTTTCGCTCACCTGAAGATTCACAACTCATTCTTGATACATTTTGGACCATGGGAAAAGGCAGTTTGATGCTTAAAAGATGGAAGGTTTCCTTCAATCCTTCGACTGATTCTTTCTAATTCAGACATATTTGGGTACTCTTACTTGGACTACCTCTACATCACTAGATGGAGAAGGAACTAGAGGCTATTGGGAACGAGCTTGGACGTTTTATTTGTACTAACCTAAACCTCTTAAAAAGATCTTACAGAAAGATGAAAATATCCTGGTAGAACTTGACATCCATGCTGGACTTCTTGAGGCCTTAGACATCTACTGGCGGGGCCGCACTACTACTCAGCGTCTGGACTACCTTGGTCTTCCTTTTCGTTGTTCTAACTATCACCAAACTGGTTACCTCTGATCGAATTCTTAGGAACTCCCGAGGAAGAAGAATCTGAAGGTTCCTATCTTTGCAAACTTTCTGAGAAGGACTCACCGGAAATGGACTCCTACTCGCCAAAAAATGTTGGCTTCATAGTCAGAGAAGGGGAGGGCCTTACTGTTTCACCTGAGCATTTTCCTTCTCCCCCTACACTCTCAGGTAAGATTAAATTATTTTTTCCTTCTTTGTTTTCCACTCTTTCTTCTTGGGAAAGACTCCATCTAGATTCTTCCATTACCTCGAGGCTCGAACCTACTTTTCCTATCTTGTTGGAGATGGGCCTTCCCCCCTTGACATTGTGCATCCCTACTTCCAAACTCCCATATTTATCTGTGGGTCCTTCCTTGGTTGCTGCCCCCTACGAATTATCTACCTCTACCTTAAATGCCTCTCCTTTTTCTCTACCTCACCATCCTAGTGGGGCCCCTACGGTTTCCCCCCCTTTACTCACTTCCTCTACAACTGCACATAACTAGATGACAAATCTACCTAACCCTCTGCAGTCACAATATACAAATGGGATGGATCATGATAACTCAAACCCTCCTCCATTGGTCATACACTCTCCGGTCCCACTTCCCATTTTTTTAGGTAAATCCCCTCTCACTGAATCTTTTGATACTCCTTTGTCCTCCTATCCTACACCTCCTAATGCTTCTACAAACAAATATTTATATTGGTCCAGTGGCATGGGTCTTGAGATGTCTCCTTTAAAAACCTGTAGTGCTCAAAGAAAACCTGTGCCATTGTCAACTCTTCATCTGTTCCTTTTGTGGTTCCTTCTATGGAATCCACTGATCTTGGGGTGATTAGAGGCATCAAATCCATAGCTAGGTCACATCCATGATCCTTTTGTCACTTACTATTCGAGGCTTGGTAAGCGCCCTAAAAAAGGCCTCACTTCATCTACTAATTGATACTATCCATCCTTCTATTATTTTTCTCCAGGAAACCCTTATGGATGCTCATCGCTCTCGTGCTTTTATAAATTTTTATTAAGAATACTTGGTTTGCATGTGCTGTTAACTCGGTGGGCACTTCGGGTGGGACCCTGCACTCTTTGATTTTAAATCTTTTATTTGTTGTGGAGGAATTCTCCTCTCTGGCACCTTCTGCACCAACAAAAGACAGGTAAACCTACTTAACATTTACAGTCCCTGCATTGACAAGTTGGCCTTCTGGTCAAAGGTCTCAGAATTAGGCTTACTCGATAAACCAAATCTCATATTGGCGGGGGATTTCAACCTCACCCTATATTCAGCAGAGACCTGGGGTACTTCCTCAGCTACTGATGTCACGACCACACATTTCAATGCCATTTTTCAACATCATAAACTCATCGATCTCCCACCGGTTGAAATGGCCCCTACCTGGCGAAACGGTAGGATTGTCTCAGCATGTATTTCTAAAAGACTTGATCGCTTCCTTGTATCTGATTCCCTCCTACAACATACTGACAAATACATGACTTGGATTTCTCTTACGTTTATCTCGGACCACGCACCCATCATACTCCTGCTGGATTCCTTTTCTCATCGCTCTCCATATCCGTATAAATTCAATCCAATTTGGCTGGAGCATCCAGATTTTGCGTGACTGGTAAAGGAGGTTTGGGCCGATATCCGCTTCTTGGATGAGCCAGATATTCAGAGGAGAGTGGCAGACAAATTAAAGTCCCTAAAAAAAGAGTTAAAATTTGGACCATAATTCATTTTTCAGAGACTATTGAACGCATCTCATAGATTGAACGACACATTCTTGATCACACTCTCGATTTATCTCTGCTCCGAGGCACTGCTCACCATGATCTACATCAACGCATTATCCAACTTGAAAGTGAGAGGAACAACCTACTCCTTATTGAGGAAGCACACTTGAGACAGAAAAATCGAGCCACCTGGATCTCCTGCGGTAACAGAAATACTAAGTGTTTCCATAATTATGCGAGCCACCAAAGAAACTCCAAGCATATTTGGGAGCTCAATTCTGATACGGTGAATCCTATCACTGGAAAAGATAAGCTTCTTGAGACAACTTTCCTACACTTTAAATCGGCCTATAAGGACACGGGTCTTTCAACTATCTCTGGTCTTTATCCCAAAATCATCATCGACTGCGAGGAATAATTTATTTACTCACCCTGTTCTAAAGAGGAAATCTGGAAAGTGCTTAAATCTTTCAAAAAAGACAAAAGACCTGGCCCGGATGGCTGGACCGTTGAATTCTACCTCTTCTTTTTTGACTTGATCAGTGAGGATCTCTTGGAACTTGTTGAAGACTCTAGGTGCAGAGGTACTATCCTTCATTCTCTAAATTCTACTTTTCTGATTTTGGTTCTGAAATCAAATCTTTGCAATTCTTTCAGTGATTTCCGCCCTATAGCCCTTTGTAATCTCTGCTATAAACTTATCACAAAAATCCTTGCCGAGAGAATCAATCCTTTCTTGTCTCGTCTTGTCTCGGAGGAACAATTGGGTTTCATCAAAGGACGATAAATTCTCGATGCTATCAGATCAGTCCAAGAGGTTTTACACAGCATAAAGCACAAAAGAATGCAAGCACTAGTTTTAAAACTTGATTTAAAAAAGGCTTTTGACTATGTCTATTGGGATTATCTCAGATTGATTCTTTTACAATCTGGTTTTGGTTATCTTTTCACAAGCTGTATCATGGGTTGTGTTTCCAGTGCATCTATAGCGGTATTGATCAATGGTGAAACAACCTCCTTCTTTTGAATTGAAAAGGGCCTGAGACAGGGCTGCCCTCTTTCCCCGCTCCTTTTCATCCTGGCTTTAGAAGGTTTGAGCATTCTCCTCAAGAAGCATCTCCAAGATGGCCTTATCAAAGGCATTAAGGTTTCAAGTTTGACTCAAGTGTTGCACCTCTTCTTTGTGGATGACATCATCATTGCTTCTATTGCAGACATAAATGAATGGCTGGAAATCAAAAGGACTCTAAATTTTTTCTGTGGTTCTTCAGGTCTCCTGATCAATGAAGCAAAGTCTACTTTTCACTATACAGGTCTCTATTTCGCTGATCTGGATCCCTTCAAATCCTTTCTTCCTTTTACTTATAACGATCTCTCTTTTGGTTTCTGCTACCTAGGCTATTTCCTCAAGCCGGACTACTACAAAGTTGCTGACTGGGACTGGTTACTTGTTAAATTTGAAAAGTGCATTGCACATTGGTGCAACCGTTGGCTCACATTGGGTGGACGTTTTATCCTTGCAAAGTCAATGCTTGAAGGACTGGCGGTTTTTTGGTTGGCATTAGCCAAAATCCCAGCCTCCATATTATATAGGATCAGAAGACTAATTTTCTCCTTTCTCTGGTCTGGATCTGCCTATCTTTCCTCGTTCCATCCCTGTAGATGGGATCTTATAGCTAAACCAAAGTTTGCAGGCAGGTGGGGTCTATGCAACCTATTTATTTTCCAGCAAGCGTTGGCCACCAAATCGCTTTAGCGAGCCATAACTTAGGGGGGGATTTGGCAGCGCATTATTTTTGGTAAATATATCTTCCCGCTATTAATTGATCGTTGGCTCCGATAACCTTTTTTTTTTTCTACCTCTTCCTCACCGATTTGGCGTTCACTTACATCTCATTTAAAATTCATCTTGCACTGTATCTGTTGGAAACCTATCTCGGGTATTGAGATTATTATTGGCAAAGATGCTCTTCTGGGACTTGGTGTGAAAGCTTATCTTTCGCCAGACCTATTGAATCAACTTTCATTGTCAAATCTACACTTCCTCTATCAAGCGATTTCTCCCTCTGTCGACTGACATCATTGTACAAAGTGGTTATCTAGCACGGATTTAGGTCTATCGGGACCCCTTGCTCTAGAATGGACTCGATACTGCACAACACTTACCGAAGCAGGGATCTGACTACACTAGGAGGATGACGCCTACCTTTGGGTTGGTGGGGATCGCTCGGGTCTTTTAACTGTCTGGAATGTATAGAATGTTATTTCTTCGACCATTTGGGATCACTGTTGTATGGGATGGCCCAAAAATTTGTGGCATTTTCCCACTGCTCTAAAGCAAAAGATCTTTTTCTAGATTTCCTTAAACAACAAAATTTCTACTTGGGATCTACTGCAACGCCATGGTCGGATTGGACCAAATATGTGCATTCTCTGTCGAATGGACTCAGAATCGATCCTACATCTCTTCTGTGACTGCTCCATTACAAAGCAAATTTGGTATTTTATTCTATCTTCTCTAAACCTAACTTCACGGTGGATGGGAACTTCATTACAAGACTGCATGGAAAAATGGACACTTATAGATACTATTTATCCTCATCTTCCACTCATTGTGTGTTGGTTTGTCTGGACCTCTAGAAACAAGGCAATTTTTGAAAGCGTCCTTGTATCTATCAAATCGATTTTCTTCCACATCCTAGGGAATTTGACTCCTTTTAGCCTCAAAAAGAATAATGTCCCTAGAATGATCCATCCTCTTTCTTTGTCGGTTGGGAATAATGCTTGGTTCTATGGGTATTCTCAATTTTCGGGCTTACGTTGCAGAGCCAATGGTATTTTTCTTCTTTGTGTTGGAACTTGGATCAACTGGACCTTAAACTGCGGCTCCGAAACCAATACAAAAGCTGAGCTTCTTGGAGCTTGGGCCACTCTTTTTTTAGCTTCTTGTCTTAACATTTTGAACCTTCATGTGAAAGGAGATTCAAAAATTGTTATTGATTGGTTAAATGGAAAAGGGACTCTCCAAGTTGTGGCATTGGAATGCTGGAAAGACAAAATTCTTGACCTTATTCAAACATTCTCCCATACCAGCTTCGCTCATCTTTACAGGGAGCAAAACCAAAAGGCCAATTCTCTTTCCAAAAAAGATATTCAAGATCCTCCAGGTACCTTATACTATCAAATCTGGGAAGATGGACTGGAGATCACTAATCACTACATTTTCATTTACTAACTTTCTGTATTGTAATTCTCTTTCGTGGGCAGATCCTTTTTCCCTCTATTCTCCGATCAGTGGTGGTTTGTATTGACCGTATTGTATCTCTGCACAGTCATTTTATCTTTGCCGGTTAGTCCCTAGATCCCTTTCGATATGAATTTTATATTGATCTGCGCATAACTGGTTGGATCACTATCTGTTCAGTGGAGGATTTTCATGAACAACTTTTTCCTGCGATTTGATTCTATCCCTCTCACCAATTGATGCTTTCCATTTGGTTTTGTCTTTTGTGAAGGGCACATACTTTGAATAGATGAATTATTGTATTTTCTTGGTTAATTCCAATCTAATGTTAGGAGAAATTTTTCATTTTTCAAAAAAGGTGGAGGTTTCCTTAGAATGTGACCTGAACCCATCAATGGATAAATTTTTGTTCAAAACCAATAATATACCCAAGCGGATCGGAAGAAATTAAGTATTATGAACTATAGTGCCCAATTAGATATAAGATATGGAGTCGGTGAATATGGACTATGAGCATTACATGGATGTTATGCTGTACATACCCACCAAGAAATTTATGATGCCCAATCAAAACGAGGTGATTAACTCCTATATAAAATAAAATAAACTTAACCAAGAAAAAGTAAATAGGAGGTGTGAAAGAATTGGCTATTTACATAAGAATATTATGGGAATTAGGTATTATGTACAAAAGTTAAGTATGAATCATAATAGAATATAACCTTTTAGGAATTAAAAAGAGAGACAATCAATTCAAAGGGCATCAACACATGCAACCCCTAGAGTTACATCAAATTGTGCAATTCTATTCTAGGTATGATATGGAGTTTCATTAGAAGTAGGGGTTGAAGTGATGCAGCATATTAGTGTGGGTCTTAACTATGGAGATATTACATTAGAGATTAATTTTTTAAGTACATACTACTACAAATTTATGTATACAATATAAGTTTTATCCTTCTATTGTTTTGTGAAGTTATATAATATTTTATAATAAATTGAGTTATATATTTATATATTATTAGTTATGCAAATTTATTATTAATGAAACATTTTCCAGTTAGACAATGAAATAACAAATTCCTAGATAAATTGGAAATCCCTCAACTGTTATAAGATGTTGATAAAATTTGATCAATAGATTTATTGGGGGCATTGATGTTGTCAACTACTATATCTTGTTGATTAGGATGCCAAAATCTAGACTTGAGTTGGCATGGTAGTATTCATGTTGATTAAGGACCCAATCGTTGTAATCAAGAATGTTGTATGCCTATTGTAATATAGAGGTAGATTGATGCATGGGTCAATAATACGCCCCCCCATGTCCCAACAAAAACAAGTAGCGATGTTCCCCATTTTCTCCAAGGTAGAGATGTTTGATATGTAGATGATAGATGTTGATCTAGATAATTTCAATGCATTTTCCACCAATCAAGGAATTTTTTTTTACACTTGCTCAAGTGTGAAATACTTAGATTGTGTCAGGAGTTTTCCTTCTTTGACAATGGAAATGAGTTTTTTGCGATGTTTTGGGTGTTACTAGTGGTATGGTCTATGACACGGTTAGAAGGAGCTAGTGTATTTACTTAATATTAACATCGATCAATCGTTTTAGTTGTGCATTGCTTTGCTCAAGTAAAGGAAGACAATAAGGTTATAAGAAATGAATATTAAAAACAAGTTTTTGTCTAAAGTCATCCTAACATTGTTGCATAGATCCAAGCTCATGCCTTTCAAGGTCAAGGTCATTTGAAGTTTCAAAAGGTGCCTCCATGTTCCTACTCTAGTAAATGAGTAATATGTGTGGGGTATAGAAAAACTAGGTTGAGAGGTACCACGTCACTAAATTGTTGAGTCAATCTCCCATTAGTGAAGTTATGGGGATGTGTCATAGATAGGTGTCTCACTCTAAATGAGTGTGCAACCATGAGTGACACACTCAATTTTTCATGTAGCCAAGAGGACCAACAAAGTTGCATAAGTTATAGGAATATGTGAGGAAGAATTATATAGTTTGTTGTATTGTGTATTGGGTCTTCCCTCATTGTGCAAAGGGAAAAGGATTGCTAAGAAAGAAAGTTATAGTTATATTTGGCCTATAAATGGTAGAGGTTCATGCAATTCATTTGTATATTCTACAACAAGTTTGTTGGACTAAACTATTTCATAGTGGTGGATGTTGGTTTGATTACAATAGTACGATGTGTGAGAATTAGTTCTGCATTTCATAAAAGGGATTTCTATGTATGTCTGACTAGCTTATGTCATTGTGTACCTACAACGATAGAAGTACTTTATTTACATTTTACCTTTAAAACACAAAATAATTTTACCTAGATCTCAAGGATGATAATTCATAGTCAAGATTTATAAATACCATGTCTTTCCCATAGGTAGGGTTTCTCAAACAAGTTACACATCATAAATATCAAATGGAGTAACATCACACACAACCTCATCGTTCCAAGTGTAGATAGTGTACTAGAACATGCACCATCTAGTTATGCATATCTCTTTCCCTATTTAGAGCCATATAATGTCATAAGGTTGTGGGTATGATTGGGTCATAAGCTTTCATCATTGTATAGTGACCATGGATTTTTGTTTTTTTAGTTTTGTTATCAACACTAAAGTGGGCAGGTTGTTGATGGAACCACCTCTAACTATGGAATAGTCTCTCTTTCTCTTCCTAAAGTTCAATTATATTTGACCGGGAAGTCAATTTTTTATGCGCTACAAGAACAATGATGTTGGAGGTTTTAGTTGAGGTTAGAATCTACCTAACTTAGCCACATTGTTGTTCTACTATGAAAAATTCCAAAAAATATTAATATGAATGACAATCCTTATTATCATAGTATAATATCTAATGAATATCACACAACATACTTGTATCCTTCTTATTTTATTATTGATATTTACTCACGGTGCCTTTTTTGTGGGCACATAAGAATCATTAGTCCATGTGCCATTGTATAGACTATTCCAAGTCTTCTTCTTCTTCATATTCTTATCATTCTTTGCAACATTATGTTGTCGATCATGTTTCTCACTATAGGAATCAAGGTGTTTCCTGGACTCGTTCTTAATATCTCAATCAATTGTGAAAAGTAACAAGCATTTGCAAGTGTCTAAATATTCATGAATCCATCTTCTAGTTTACATAAAGGTGTAATCTACTCTAGTACTTGAGAACAAGATTCATCTCATCTTATTTAATGAACAAACACATTATTATATTATTGAACTCATTTGTGTAATACTCTACTAAACAATCGTGAAATTGGGGTAGTTGTTTCCATTTAATGCACTAATTCATGGTGTTGTAAAATGTATTATTAGTCCCTGTCGTAGGCATAGAGGGACTATAGCGATCGATAATTCATTGACTTCATATTATTTTTTCCTTTGACCATAAATATTTGCATAATATCTACTGTTGGAGTTAGGGAACTAAAAACATTGATTTTTATATAATAAAAAGTACCATATATGTAATGATTTGATTAGATAACAGATTGGAGGTCTTATTGTCAGCTTCGCTATTACCAATGTTTTATATGTTAGCATATCCAAACTTTTTGATCGTCTACAGTCTTTTTGAATCATATATTTTTCTTATGCATTTCTTGAAGGTGGATTAATGCTAGCATTAGTTCGAATGTTTGTCTTAGCATTTTCTACTAGCTAAATTTATCTCAATGTTTGATATGCTAGCATATCCAAAGTTTGTTCTTCGAATACATTCTCTACTGTTCGAACTATTTTTTTTTTTTTTGTTAGTTTGTCCGTGACCTGTGGGACTAACCTGTGGCTAAGAAACCATGACTCAGGGGCATCTAAGCCATCAAAATCACCCAGGGATCGCACCCGACCTGAGCCACACCAACCCTTAACATGGTTGATTTTTTTGTCCCTGCAGGTTTCGAACTGGTGACTTTAACATCACGGAGTATCTTAACAACACACTCTGTCACCGACTATCCTACACCTCGAGGACTCTACTGTTCGAACTATTGTTACTAATTTTATTTTATAATAAATTATAATTTATTTTTTTTGGTACGTCAAAGACCTACCACACCGCATTATTTCTTAAATGTTTACATAACATTTCTGACAGACTTAAATGTTTACCTAACAGACTTCGCAGTGTTAAATGTTTACTTAGCATGCTTGTTACAATACATTTTCTTCTGTTTATATATATATATATATCTATATATATATATATATCTATATATATTTTATATGCAATGTTCTCTGTAGTCAGTTTGGGAAATATTGTACTTCAACGACGTTGTTGGTTCAATGGTTCATGCTTACTTCTTGCATCTTCACTGATTTCTTATTTTCATGTTGTTGTTGTTCTTGTTTGCATGTTCATCTTGTTGTAGTTTGAACATTTGGGGTTCTGCAACCGCGATTGGAACTACGACATTCTTAGTCGACTAGTTGGTTCTTGCTTCTTTGTTCATTGGATGTTGCTTATTGTTGTTTGATTCGACTTTGCAGGGTTCGGGTCTTGCAGCTGCAGTTGGGCCTTTTGGTGCTTCTTAACTGGGTTGTTATTTGCTAATTTCTCTTGTTTGCCTAAGTTTTTCAATGTTGGGGTGCTGCATCTGCAGTTGGATCTATTGTTACATTGTTTTGCAGTTGGTTCCCCATAAAATACTATTAAGATAAAATAACATACAAAATTTTGCAGTCGATGTAAATTGCATCTCTTATGGCTTCAACTAGAGTTTGTCGGGCTCCAACTATATTTCATAGCTGGCGATGCTTTTTCCATGGTTTATGTCTTACTATGGTTTCATAGTTATGAGAGTAAGAATTTTTGTCTAGCGATATAGTTATTCTCTCCCTTTTCTTTTCCTCTTGTAAAATTTCTTGTTTTTTACCTTTTGTTCTTTCGCTCTATTATACGTTTATGGTTCTATACTTTCTCACGTTTTTGTGTTCGCAGGTTCCTGGTGTGGCATTGTTGGTTCACTGGTTCATGCTTGCTTCTTGCATCTCCATTGATTTCTTATTTGACTGTTGTTGTTGTTCTTGTTTCCTATTCGTCTTGTTGCAGTTTGCATGTTTGGGGTTCTGCAACCACGACTGGAACTGTAGAAATCCTAGTTGACTAGTTGGTGCTTGCTTATTTGTTCGCTGGATGTTGCTTATTGTTGTTTGATTCGACTTTGCAGGGTTCGGGTCCTGCGACTAAAGTTGGGCCTTTTGGTGCTTCTTAACTGGGTTGTTATTTGCTTCTTTCTCTTTTTTTCCTAAGGATTGCAATGTTGGGGTGTTGCATCTGCAGTTGGATCTGTTGTTACATTGTTTTGCAGTTGGCTCCCCATAAAATACTACTAAGATAAAATAACATACAAAATTTTGCAGTTGATGTAAATTGCATCTCTTACAGCTTCAACCACAGTTTGTGGGGCTCCAACTATATTTCATAGCTTGCGATTCTTTTTCCATGGTTTATGTCTTACTATGGTTTCATAATGAGAGTAAGTGTTGTTGTCTAAGCGATATAGTTATTCTCTCCCTTTTTTTTCCTCTTGTAAACTTTTCTGTTTTTTACCTTTTGTTCTTTCGCTCTATTATGTGTTTCAGGTTCTATACTTTCTCATGTTTCTGTGCTCCCAAGTTCTCGATATGGAAAAATGACAAATCGTTATCTCCATCTATATCTTCACATCACGATTCCGGCCAACCGTCGTTCGATTGCATTCTTAGCCAATTTTATGAATGCATATTCGCAGATAGGTGCTATCGAACTATGGTAACTCGTGTTCGATGTATACATCTTGCACCCAGAACTTTCATTCTCTACAATTCGACCCCGCACTCCTCGAACTCGCAACCCTACCTCTACCTACGATGAGTTTGTCTATCCGACCTGCCTTTCCATACTTAGTCGATTTTTTAAAGTTTCACGTGTTCACGCCTTCTCGGGTTTAGAAAAGTTTAAAAGAATTTGTCGCTCCCCTCCATCCCGGCTACCTTCTTCCCTTCCCAATGGACATTAATTATGATTTCAAAAGTGACAACCAACCAAACAGGTTCGAAAAGATTTTATTTAATAAGCGGAAATCTCGAGGACATCTCTCATTAAAATGCATAGACATGCGAATATTATGGGATCTGGTAATTTCTTTTGTCTGCATTTTGAATTTGCAAAAAAAAAGACATTGGCTCTTTTAGTTTTTTAAAGGCTTAATCATAGTAATAGTGCAATACTTTAATACCTCACTGCCATCCACAAACGTGTCATCCACAGAGGCCTTGATGTCATGTCCCTCTTTAATACTGTGAATATTTTATATGTTGTTATATTTGAGAATATGCTCGGATATGGAATGTTAATATGTGCTATTAGTCACTATTCAATGCACATATTCGAAAAGATTGGCATTAATAAGTGAAAATATCGAGAGCATCTGTCATTAAGACGAATTAAGCCAAAATCTATGAAATATTATACTGTTATCCTCCAGCGTTGCTTTTAAATACTTATTGCCATTTCTCTCTATCATCAAAGAGTTTGGATTTAGGGTGCCTTCGTTCTAATGTTCCTGGCCATGGACATGTAAGACAACTTAGAGATGCCATTGAGACCCAAATGAAATAAGAGAGACTGGTTTTATGTGATGTGAGCTTTGAGAAAAAAAAAACTATGTTATCCAACAGAAACTCAGACAGGGGAAAAAAAAAACAAGTATCTTTTGGTTGGTGTTCTCCCTGTATTCGATGCTTTGGTTGGTTGAAAATCCTTCCTGGAGATTTGTTTGTTGATATTCTTTGTTTTCTTGCTGGGAGTTGGAATGGATTTTCAGGTCACGTGCAAAATACTCCTTCATTGAAGTATATAGTTTCTTCCAACAACACAGATTTGGAAAGTGTATCGAATTCTGCAGAGCACACAATAATTTGTCTTCGTTAGGGGAGTCACACTTATTGTGTCTTGCAAAATGGTCTGTGATGTTCGAAAATGACACGAAATATTACTCCATTCGCGAATGTGCCCAGAAGCGGGTAACATAAACTATATGGGTGGATAAAATGACATTCTAAAATTACAGAAGTTTCTTTTTCAAAGTTTGTTGAGCTACTTCTGGGTGTGGTAACTGTTGGGCTCTAAATATGTCTTAAAATATAACCTCTATGCATCATCCAAAGGTAGGCGCTAGCACAAGCATTTTACTTGTCACCTACTTACCTTCCATTTTTAATACCCGTCCTCCAGAGATGCGACCCCTGCAAAGGGACAACAATCATAACAAAAGGAACAACAATTGTTCTGTTCAAATGAACAACAAAAGGAACAACAATCGTAACAAAAGTAACAACAATCGTTCTGTTCAAATGAAGAACAAAAGGAACAACAATCGTGACAAGGGAACGACAGTCATTATATTGGGCCAAAATAATGTTGTATTAATTGAGTTGTAGTACTTGCCCAACTATCTAATTTGTCAACCCAGGGTTCGTAAATTGACGAAGCACACACAAAGTATATGCAATATTGAAGCGGGAATAATCTAATTTAATGTTTAAGCTACAACTGAAATTGAATCATTAATCTAACACACGACTGAAATAGAATCATTAATCTAACACACGACTGGAATTGAAATTAATCTAACACACGACTAAAATAGAATCATTAATCTAACACACGACTTAGAATTGAAATTAATCTAGGAATGGGAAATTGCGCAAATGAAATTAATCTAGAAATGGAGAACTACATGAAGGAAAAGAAGATACAACAAGTGAAGAGTTGAATGGCATAACAACATATGAGATCTCTCACCAATGAAGCAATCTTACATTCAATAATCAAATCAATCTTCATAACAGAATAATGAAAGCATGAAAACCAAAACCATGAAACAAAGATAAGAATCCCTTTCTCTTTCGAATCCTAATGACTACTCTAATTCTAATTGCATAATCTAGCTGCATCCTAATTCCTATTCTACTTGAATCCTCATGAAGAGAGATAACTCTCTTTTATACATGAGAGCCTTGAAGATAAGACAACCATGTCATTATTACAGATCCACGTTTCTCTCAACCTATTTCCCATTATTACAAAATATAATCCCTTCAAATCCTCACACATATCTCTCATATATCTTGGATAAGATATTCCAACCAAATCTCCATGATCTTCTCTTTGGGATGGGATTGAATTATCTCCTCAAATATTGAAATGGTGGAGGAAGTATTTGAGAAGTCCTTTTGAATTTATCCTTCTCATATT
This sequence comes from Picea engelmannii, assembly GCA_009831015.1. Classification (NCBI taxonomy): domain Eukaryota; kingdom Viridiplantae; phylum Streptophyta; class Pinopsida; order Pinales; family Pinaceae; genus Picea; species Picea engelmannii. The sequence goes on along the minus strand of ML778726.1, from coordinate 2,005,656 downwards.
CCTACACATTACAAAGCTCACACATATTTGAGATATATATGAAAACATGTTGATTTTCTAACATTTAATCACAAATTCCTTTTAAATACTAAAATGAATAAAGTGGATAACAATAAGGTGAAACCCAAGTATATTTATGGAAATGATATCGTGAAAGGTTAATGGGGCGATGAAATGTGAAGAATGATGAAGGGAAAGGTGGATGAAAATAGGACATTTCTGAGCCCCAACAGTAACAGACTTGACAGAGAGCCATGTTCTTTGTCAAAGTTTGTTCATTGTCCTTTAGATGTAGTTACAGACTCCACATACAATCAACTGTCTATCGCTACTGCACATTTTTTATATTTTACAACTCCTATGCATATAACTGGATTATGGACTTTGCAACAATTTCTAAGGATTACTTTATATTACCACCTTCTGCAAGAGGTTTCACATGTTCAGGGAATGATTTGGTTTCTGAAAATCACCTTTTACTACCACCTTCATGTAATCATATTATTTCATTCTTTATAAGAGACCTTAATGTAGTGGTGTGTTTACAGATCTGTTTCAACCTAATGTCAATCTTCCTCCTATTTCCCTTGCGTTGGATGGGGAAAATGCATTTCTTTTGTTGCAGTTTATGCGATATTTGATAATAAAAAAAAAATGTTCAAACCATACATTTTTTTTTAATATAGAACATTGTATTTTTTTGAACAGATGCTTGTTCGAAAATTTTAAGACATTGTTTGGGGTTCACGTCCTTCAAGGATGTTAAGTAATCACAAAATTAATATTGTTTGTGCCAATGCAATTGATTCATCATCCACTATGGAAATTTCATTAACACTGCAATGTCAGATAATATATGTCTGGCATGTGCCTAATGTCAAGGTCATTATTGCACAAGACACCCAACGTCCAAATATTTATGGACTTAAACCAACATTGTAGATTTCGTGGGAAAGAAAAACTAAAGTCGATGTTCTTTGCAGGTCTGAAAATCCTACAGTTTAAGTACTTTGACAATGACAACCCTTCTTGTTCACCGCATTGTCGCAGTGCAGTCAGTAGCATTATTCCCATTGCCACCGCCAATGTCAATGTTCGAGACTAAAACTCCAGTCAATGTCCGAGACTAAAACTATCTAGGGCCTGGGGTCACCGCCTATGTGGATGTCTGAAGGTGATTGTATGTCGAGTCTCTTTCTGCATCCAGAGTTTTCTTAACACTATTTGACATAGAAATTGACTGTCCGTCAATTCTGTTAAAACTTTGGTATAGAACGTTTTGTAATTTCAAAATATTGATTTAAACACCCATACGGTTTCTCATGTTGGTTGGTATCTAATTTTATAATTTCCTACTGAGTGTATTCGGGCATGGAGTAATATTTGGTGTCACCTCTGAACATTCCAGACCTTTCTGTAGACCGCCTTGTCTGCCACCCCTACGACGAAAGATATATTCTGATGCGATCTACAACATTTGATACACTTGCCAGACCTGTGCTGCTGTAATAAGTCATGTACTTCAACAGAAGAACATTTTGCAGATGGCTTGGATGTTCCTTCCAATTTACTATAATAAAATAAATAAGTTCAACATACAAATATTCATGCATGCTTTTCAACCAAACAGATGATCAAATACAGGGAGAATAATAGTCACAACATACTTGAATTTTGTTTTTGTCTTGGCTTTTGTTTCCTAACAGGATTTGTTTCCCCCATAACTAACATTACATAAAACGACTCCCTCGACTTTGAATTGGACCTGAATCACATTTCTAATTTCTCTCAGATGTCAATGGTCAGGAACATTACAAGGAAGGCACCTTAAACCCTAATTTTTCGACGACAAAGGGAAATTAATACTTAACAAAGAATGGAATGTTGAATAACCAAGCAATGCAAGCAGGCCATATCTAGAAGAGACAAGATATTCAAAAAACTAGGATATATCTAGTTGGCAGCACCAATTAAGTCCACGACCCGAAATTGATATTCAACTCGTTGTTTTTTACGAATCAAGATTTTGATCGTCAAGAAGACTGTCAACAAGCTTCATTATTGCACATATTTTTTATTGGTCGGTAGCAGGCCAAATCACAATCATTGTGGCAAATAATCTCAGTTGTATTTTGTAACCCATCTTATTTGAATATAGAATATTTGGGGTTTTATTTTTTTTATGGTGTTCTCCAATCTCTGGTATTGTTTTTCATTTTATTTTGTACATTTTTTCTGTGTGTCGTTAAACATGGACGACAAGATTTTATTTCTACTGCCCAATACTTCGATTTAAATAAAGGCTACTCTATTTGTTCCTTACATTTTACATGGAAGAATAATTTGTCATAGACCATACATATGTGGCGCCAGCCCTATACTTAAATAAATAAATTGGAGGACCTGTGTTGCTTTCATTCTTCGGGTCCCATAAATAGAATGAATTAATGACTTACAAGAAGGCAACTCAAGTGTTGACTCCATGTTCCTATTGAATATCTTGCATATATTGCAGCTTCTTCTATTTGATAATATCCGTTTATATATACTAATATGAGTACTATTGGAATAAATATAAAAACTTCCTCTTGGCCAAAACTTAGCCAATTATCTGGCCAGTGGGTCCCAGGTTTGCGGTATCCAACACCTATGTCCCCTGTTCCATCATATACATATTGCAGCCAAAGAAATTCTGTGATATGAAATTTATGCTTTAACTAGTGAGAACTCACCAGGGGTTCGAAAATATTGGCATTAATAAAGGAACAATAGATTTTCTTCTATGAGATACTTATCCCTTTTCCCCCTTTTTTATTCCAGTCTATTATCACTTTCTGCTTATATACTTAGTTGCCTTTCTATGATCGCGGGTTCCAGGGTTGGCGGGCTGACATATCTTCATCTCCATCTATATCCTCACATGAAGAATCCGACCGACAGCTAGTCCTTTCCATACTTAGCCAATTTTATGGCTGCGATTGTCGGGTTGACACTTTCGAACTCTATTGCTTCTTGTTGCATTATATACATCTTGCAGTCAAAACTTTTGTATTTTCAACGAAATTTGTGAACCGAACAACATCCTGCAAATTGGGGGATGATATTCATTTGAAACAAAAATAATCTATTAATATATATTAATATGAATACTATTGAAATAAATATCAAAACTTTCTCTTGGCCAATACTTAACCAATTATCTGGCCACTAGGTCTCGGGTTTGCGGTATCCAACACCTATGTCCCATGTTCCATCATATACATATTGCAGCCAAAGAACTTCTGTGATCTACAATTTATGCTTTTACTAGTGAGAAACTAGTAGGGGTTCAAAAACATTGGCATTAATAAACGAAAAAATGGATTTTCTACTGTCAGATACTTAGCCCTTTTCTCCTTTTCTTCTTCCTGTCCATTATCACTTTGTGGTTATATACTTAGTCACCTTTCTATGATTGCGGGTTGTAGGGTTGGTGGGCTAACATATCTTCATCTCCATCTATATCCTCACATGACGAATCCGACCGACCACCGTTCCTTTCCATACTTAGTCAATGTTATGGTCGCGGTTGCCGGGTTGGTGCATACGAACTCGCCTTTTTTTCTTCCCATCCATTATCGCTTTCTGGTTATATACTTCATCACATTTCTATGATATCTAGTTCTAGGGTTGGCGGGATGACATATCTTCATATCCATCTATATCCTCACATGACGAATCCAATCGACCATTGTTCTTTTCCATACTTAGCCAATTTTATGGCCGCGATTACCAGGTTGGCGCTTACGAACTTGGTTGCTTATTGTTCCGTGATACACATATTTCACTCAAAACTTTCGTGATCTACAATTCAACCGTGGGCTCCTCGTATACATTAACTTCGCTCAAAGTATCTGTCGTTGCCTTCCATACCCAATAACTTCACTTCCTTCCTAATATATATTAACTATGCTCTTACTAGTGACAACTGAACACACTAGTACGAAAGAATTGGCACCCGGTCCTCCACCATATACAAATTGACTACCAAACTCCGACATCATCCCCTCTTCCATGTTACACATTATGCATTCAAATGTTTTGAGCAATACAATTTGGCCGTCGGGGCCTTGCGTCTTCTGGGGAAACCTTGTCACCCTATTTTGGATCCTCGCGTTGGTAGGTTCACGAAATCTCCAACTCCTAGTCATTGTTTCATGTTCTGCCCATCCTCGTACTTCTTTCCAGATATGCAACACCAAAGGTTTAATACTAAAACGAAATCATGAAACAACCGTAAAAATCATCATTAATAAGAAAAAGTCTCGAGAACCAACCATCCCTACAAAACTTGTCCAGAAACATGCAAAGAAGATCTTGCGAGGTAATGGAAAAGCTATTACAAATTTCAATATATTAGCGAAAACAAGTCCCGGCCAGCGTTTCTGTGTTCCATACTTGGACACTTTTTTGATTGCGGGTTCCTGTATTGAAGACCTCAAAATTGTGTTTCGAATCTTCTGCGAGTTGCAAACAGTGTCCGAAGTTCCGCAATATACAATTTGTCCGCAGGAATGTATAAGAACTCTTAATTTTTTTCTTCCCCCCCCTTCTATTATCCCTTTGTGGTTCTATATTTAGTCACATCTATATGATCACAGCCTCATGGATTCACAAATTGACAACTCTTTATCTATATATTCACACCATGAGCCCGACCGACCGCGGTCCCTTTCAATACTTAGCCAAGTATCTGATCACCAGGTTCTAGGTTCGTGGTATCCAACACTTATGTCCTTTGTTCCCTCATATACATCTTGCACCCAAAGAACTTCCATGATATTCAATTTATGCTTTTACTAGTGAGAAATCACTAGGGATTCGAAAGGATTGGCATTAATAAATGAACAGTAGATGTTCTTCTGTGAGATACTTAGCCCCTTTTCCCATGTCTTCTTCCCCTGTATTATCGCTTTCTATTTATATACTTAGTCTCCTTTCTATGATCGTGGGTTCCAGTGTTGGTGGGCTGACATATCTTCATTTCCATCTATATGCTCACATGGCGAATCCGACCAACCACTGTTCCTTTCCATAATTATCCAATTTTATGCCCGCGGTTGTCGGGTTGGTGCTTTCGAACTCTACTGCTTCTTGTTTTGTGATATACATCTTGCACTCAAAATTTTCGTGATCTATAATTCCACCACAGACTCCTTAGCCCTTTTTCCCTTTTCTTCTTCCCGTGTATTATCGCTTTCTGGTTATATACTTATTCACCTTTCTATGATCGTGGGTTCTAGCATTAGCGGGCTGACATATCTTCATATCCATCTATATCCTCACATGACGAATCCAACCAACCACTATTCCTTTCCATACTTAGCCAATTTTATGGCCGCAATTGTCGAGTTGGTGCTTTCTAACTCTGTTGCTTCTTGTTTCGTGATATTCATCTTGCACTCAAAACTTTCGTGATCTACAATTCCACTGCGGACTCCTCGAACTCGCAATCTTCACTCTACCACAGTTCACAAATGTTTCAAAGTATCTTTTGCTACCTTCCATCCCCACTAACTTACTGTCCTTCCTAATATACATTAGTTATGCTCTTACTAGTGACAACTGAACACACTGGTACAAAACAATTGGCATCCAACCCTCCACAATATACAAATTGACTAACGAATTCTGACATCGTCCCCTTTTCCGTGTTACAGATTATGTATTCAAATTTTTTGAGTGATACAATTTGACCGTCGGGGCCTCACGTCTTCCGGGGAGATCTTGTCACCCTATTTTGGATCCTTGTGTTGACAGGTTCACAAAATCTCCAATTCTTAGTCATTGTTTCGGGTTGGCACTTTCGAACTCTGCTGCTTCTTGTTCCATGATATACATCTTGCACTAAAATTTTTCATGATATACAATTACACCACGGACTCCCTAGCCCTTTTTCCCTTTTCTTCTTCCTGTGTATTATCGCTTTCTGGTTATATACTTAGTCTCCTTTCTATGATCACGAGTTCCAGCGTTGGCAGGCTGACATATCTTCATCTCCATCTATATCCTCACACGACGAATCTGACCAACTACTTTTCCTTTCCATACTTAGCCAATTTTGTGGCCACGGTTGTCAGGTTGGCGCTTTCGAACTCTGTTGCTTCTTGTTCCGGGATATACATCTTGCACTCAAACCTTTCGTGATCTACAATTCCACCGCAGACTCCTCGAACTCGCAAGCTTCACTCTACCATGGTTCACAAATCTTTTGAAATATCTGTCGCTTCCTTCCATCCCCAATAGCTTCCTGTCCTTCCTAATATACATTAGTTATGCTCTTACTAGTGACAACTGAACACAGTGGTATGAAACAGTTGGCATCTGTCCCTCTGCAATATACAAATTGACTATCAGATTCTGACATCGTCCCCTCTTTCTTGTTACAGATTATGCATTCAAATGTTATGAGCAATACAATTTGACTGTCGAGGCCTCACATCTTCTGGGGAGACCTTGTCACCCTATTTTGGATCCTCATGTTGACAGGTTCATGAAATTTCCAATTCTTAGTCACTGTTTCGGGTTGGCACTTGTGAACTCTATTGCTTCTTGTTCTATAATATACATCTTGCACTCAAAATTTCTGTGATCTACAATTCCACCACAGACTCCTTAGCCCTTTTTCCCTTTTCTTCTTTCGGTGTATTATCGCTTTCTGGTTATATACTTAGTCACCTTTCTATGATCACAGGTTCTAGCATTGGCGAGATGACATATCTTCATCTCCATCTATATCCTCATGTGACGAATCTGACTGAGCGTTGTTCCTTTCCATACTTAGCCAATTTTATGGCCATGGTTGTCGGCTTGGCGCTTTCGAACCTTGATGCTTCTTATTCCATGATATACATCTTGCACTCAAAACTTCTGTGATCTACAATTCCACCACAGACTCCTCGAACTCGCAAGCTTCACTCTACCACGATTAAAAAATGTTTCAAAGAATCTGTCGCTGCCTTCCATCCCCACTAAATTCATGTCCTTCCTAATATACATTAGTTATTCTCTTATTAGTGACAACTGAACACACTAGTACGAAACAGTTGGCATCCGACCCTCCACAATATACAAAGTGACTACCAAATTTTGACATCGTCCCCTCTTCCATGTTACATATTATGCATTCAAATGTTTCGAGCGATACAATTTGACCATTGGGGCCTCACGTCTTCTGGGGAGACATTCTCACCATATTTTGGATCCTCGTGTTGACAGGTTCATGAAATCTCCAATTCTTAGTCACTATTTCATGTTCCGTCCATCCTCATACTTCTTTCCAAATATGCAACACCAAAGGTTTAATACCAAAACGCCATCATGCAACAACCGTAAGGATCGTCACTAATAAGCCGAAGTCTTGAGGACTAACCATCCCTACAAAACTTATCAAGAAGCATGCAAAGAAGATTTTTCCAGCTAAAATTTCAATATATTAGCAAAAACAACTCCAGGCCAACGTTTCCCTATTCCATATTTGGACACTTTTTCGATTGCGGGTTCCCGAATTGACAACCTCAAAATTTTGTTTGGAATATTCCACAACTTGCAAACAATGCCTGGAGTTTCACGATATACAATTTGTCCGCTGGAATTCACCGTCATGAGCCCAACTGTCCGCTGTTCCTTTCAATACTTAGCCCCAAGTTGGTTGTATTTCCATGACATTGTACATTTATTGTGTATCCATGTTTCATACTTAGACATTTTTTCGATTGCGGGTTCCTGGACTGGCGAGCTCAGGATTGTGTTTCCAATGTTCCATGACTAACAAGCAATACCCATAGTTCTGCGATATACAATTTGTCCAAAGGAAAACATCATCATGCTTGAGAGATACAATTTGACCCTCGGGCCCTCACTTATGTTGGATGTATCTTGTAGCCCTATTTCGAAGCATCACCAACTACTTTCGATTATTAGCCATTCCTTAGTTGCTCTTCCGTGTCCTCACCACCTTCCTAGTCAATGGAAATGAAATCGATAAGATTTAATGCTAGAAATTCATTGTGCATGAGCCTTAAACATGTCATTAATGACCATCCTCTCTTCCATGGTACACATTTTGCATTCAAGTCCCAAAACATACAATTTGACCTTCGGGAACCATTTTCACCCTGATTCTGAGGCCCGTCCAACAGCTTTCCATACTTTCCCATTTCATGGAATCTCTTTCGTGGTTCCTCGGGTCGACAGGTTCATGAAATATCCAATTCTTAGGAAGTGTTTATTGTGCCCAACCAAGGTTTACTACCAATAGTTCATCATGAAACATTTGTATTGAGCGCCATTAAAAAGAAAAAGCGTAGACGAGACAGTGAAATTTAATTAAAGATCGACTCATCGAATTTAAATTAATTTTTCTCTTATTTTCTCTTTATGGAATATATATTACAAGTTTCAATATATTAGTGAAAATGAATCCGCCCAACCATTTCTCTATTCCATACTTTAGCCACTTTTTTGGATTGCGGGTTCCCGGATAACAGGATCACATTTTCACTTCCATTGTTCCGTGTCCTGCAAACATTACCCGGACTTCCGCGATATACAAATTTCCCTCTGGACTTTCCTATCATATCCTCTTCAGTGTTACGGGTATTGCACTCAAAAAGTTTCGAGACATACAATTTGACCCTTGCGCCCTCACCTCAAACAATTGTACCTTGTAACCCTATTTTGAAGATGCTTTTTCCTGTCCTCGCGACCTCCATACTTATTTCTTAATATGAAAATAGAAACCTTTCATGCTAACATCTCACCATGCAGGAATCCTCAACATTGTCATTAATGAGCAAAACGCTCGAGGATATCTCCCATTATTATGCATTAAACCAATATATGCAGAGAGTTATATTGTCCCTTCTGATTGTTCATCTCAAACACAGGTCGTCGCGTTGGCCCGTTTAAGAAATCTACAATGCTTAATCACTCATTTCCATATCCTCCATGTTCACTCTTCTATGTATGAAATTACTAGTCTTTAATGTTAAAAATGCATCTTGCAACAACCATCGAAATTTTCATTAATGAGCGAAAGTCTCGAGGAGATCTCCCATTTGCACGCATTGGACCAAGATTTGCGCAACATTATATTATCCCTTCCAAATTTTCATTTCATTCATCATTTGGAGAAAACAAACATTCTTGTAAACTTATGGCAGCAGGTCGACAACAATTTTGTGGAGATATAGTAAATATCTTCGGACATCAGGACCAGAACTTCTAGTGGTCCAAGGCGTACTTTTACTATTCATCCCATTTTTACTAGAATGAAGTGATTTGGACCTCTAGAATCACTCGTGCAGGCTGCATCCATGAGATTTTTGACTGTAAGGAGGTGGTCTCTTGGTGCACCGAAAAATATATTCCAAGCCAAAGAATTATTCCACTGCGTGACCATTCTCTTGTTTCTTTGTCACCTCAGGTCTTCCATAAGATGTTAAAATTGTCGGAGCCAACATTGACCTTTAGAGTACAAGACTGCAAGCAGATCCTAGAAAAACATGATAATGGGTTAGACATCTTAGTCGGGTTCCCCAAATACCTGACAACAGTTCCTAAAGATATCACAAAGTTGCAGGTAAGTTCCTTTAGAAATCCATTCCGGGAAATTGCTTGGTTGTTTACAAGAATAACGAGACAAACATCCACGACAAGCATTTCTCGTATAATTATTTATATTTTGTACTTCACAGTCAAGGAACAATTCATTTTGGATTGGGGGAAGCTAATTTCCATTGAAATATGTTCCCAGTTGTCACGATTCAAAGAATCGAATAAATTTTATATGTCATCCTACTTGATTTTTGCAATAGTGCATTGTTGTTCGTTTCCAAAACTATCTCTTTCCAAGAAAATAAACTGTGGATTCAACCCTGTAACATTATGGTACCATTCCCTGTGGAGGCACAAGGCCTCCCATTGTTTTTATGAAGTTTTTAATGACTTTGTCTCAGTTTTCAAAGATTTATTGTTAGGGAAGGATGCTTCGCGGATGTCTAGCCAGGCAACCAAGTTTTTGAACAGGAAGGGCACACTTGAACAAAAGGAAAATCACAGTGTACTAATGGTCTTTGGCTTCAAGGAAAATACTGCTTTCCTTCCATGCCACATCACGGATAAGATGTTTGTTGCCGAAATAGCAAGGCAATACAACCACTGGTTGCATTTTTTCCATGACAAGAAAAAAAAACCAGTTCATTCCTCTGCCCTGGAAAGTCAGGGACTTTGTGTGCAAAAATGTCAACAAGATTGACGAATTCATAGGCCATTTCAAGAAAATGAACCTAACATGTGTTGAAAGGCTAAAAGGGTTCAACCCTAATGGGCTTTTTAGAGAACATTTACTAGCAATTGGCTTTAGCAACTATTTTATCCATAGACGCCTGACTGAATACAAGGACAGTGATGACAACAATCCTGCTTCTGGCGATTGCGACGTGGAGACATTGAAAAGTGCGACTGAATTGTACAAACAACACAGAAAAGTATCCGGTGAGAAGATTTCCCAATCCCTCGCCAACACTCCCAAGAGCACGACATCACGGAGCATCGCTTCAACATTCCACCCGAGTAAGAAAGCAACCCAAAAATATTCAAACAAAGGAGGAGATAAGAACCCTCCTTGCATAAAAATTGATAGTTCTCACAAAATTCCACTGACGAAGAAGAGAAAAAAAATTGTAGGGTAGACGGACGAACCCAAAATTGAAAGTGAATAGTTTCAACTTGAAATTGAAACTGAGCACATGCACAAAGTTGGCCCATCTGCAATGGAAATAACTGAGATTGATTTTTTTTACGAAGATGAATCCTTCGTATTCCAGAGCGTTGTTTTTGACAGCCAATCTAAAAATATGGTCATTGAAAATAGAGATGTAACAAATAGGAAAGGCAAATCTCGCACAGACATTAACTTTAGAAAAATGTTGTCGTCCCAAATCTCTCTATTTCACCATGTAACCAGTGATTCTCTTGATGATTCCATTTGAGGAATTGAAGCAGAGAATGCCAGACTGAAAGAATGTGTCAAGGAATTTGAGGAGGCTTTCATTGCTACCCTAAAGTTTGCAAGTCCTTTAGCAAAAAACGTGTCTTCTACCACTGCAGCCAAGATAAAAGTATCCTCCACCCTCCTTGCATCGTCTATATCCCTTGTAGATAATAACATCAAGAAAAGAATGCATCTAGTTACTGAAGCCTGGGAAACATCACAAAATATAGCTTCCTTCCAAAAGAGGGAAAATGATTTGCATGAACATTTGCAGGCGAATTTAAAAAATGATCAACGTTTCTGTGAACAGGTGTTGACCCCTTTTCCCAACCATGCCATTAACACCTCGTATTTGAAAAGAAGAGAATATCGCCTCCCCAAAGCGGACCAAAAAAGTAAAAGCATGTTGGTAAAAGAAAGTTAAGAACCTGGAGCTCATTGTCAAATCATGTAAACAATCCATATTAGAAAAGGAATAATTATTCACAAACTTGATCCAAATAGATTTAGCTGGAAGTAGCAACGAGGTTCAATACCCAAACTTAATTCTCAAATCCTTGTTAATGACCAAAGAATCCTTCGATGAACAACTTGATATTTTAAATGGGTTGTCTTTCGAAAATTTTTACGGCATACTTGAATATCGTGTAGATGAGCTCGAGAGATGGGTACTGGACTATTCGTCACACAATGAAGAAATTGAACAGACTTTGCATAGTATTTCAATGGATCTAAGGAAATTAGAAAATGATCTTTTCGACATAGAAATCTGGGATGAAATCAACGTGGCCCCCACGAGATGCTACATTGAATAATGGTTCCAACAGAGAATGGACAACCTCATCCAGGAAGGGCAACAACCAGTTGACACGATTCCAGTGGCTGTCGACGACAGCAATAAAAACGCATCGACTTCATAGTAAGTCTATACTGCCATCTTGTTTTCTTTATCAATCCAGTTAGTATACCTCTTTAAATAGAAAATTGTAACCAAACACTCATAACTTCCAATTTCTTCTTTTCAGGTCTTCCTCTCTACTGCCACGCATTTCTTCTTTTCAGGTCTTCCTCTCTACTGCCACACATTTCTTCTTTCTACATTCCGAATTCTTGTACTTATTTCTTTTTGTGTTCCGCGGGAGCCCCAATCCTAGTCTATATGACAAACACATTTAAATTTCCAAAAATATGGAACAGATTCCAGAAATATGTAACAAACCTTATTAAGTTTTGATAAATTTCAAAGAAAACTAATTTGGGAATGCTAAATTTTTTGTGTCCAGGAACCTTTGTTGCAAGACATTATTAGTATTCTATTGTATTTGATTGTTTAATGTGTATTCTTCAAAAATACCTTTGTTACAAGACATTATTAATATTCTATTGTGTTTGAATGTTTGGAACAGAAACAGAAATATGGAACAAATTCCAGAAATATTTGTTTCATAAATTTCAAAGAAAACTAATTCGGGATTGCTAAATTTTTTGTGTCCAGGAACCTTTGTTGCAAGACATTCAAAGACCAACATAATAGAACTTTTTTAAATGTTAAATCTTTCCTGTACTATCAAAAAAACTGTATATGATACACACATACTTCGAAGTTATGTTTTTGTGTTGTTATCTGCAACATTTTCATGCCTACTCATCTTCAAATACTTTGAAATATCTTGGAACCATTTTATTTAATTTTACTTTAATGTATTTTACTTTTATGCCTATTCTATTGTATTTGAATTTTTAATATCTATGCTTCAAGAATATGGAACAGATTCCAGATTTTTGATAGATTTCAAAGAAAACAAGAACCTTTGTTGCTTCAGAAATATGGAACAGATCCAACCTTTGTTTAATATTCTATTGTATTTGAATGTTTATTGTCTATGATTTTTAAAAAGCATTAAACTCTCATGCAGATGAATCTATGCACTTCATGTGATCATTGTATATGCAAAATTTGCTTCATAGAGTTCAAATCACATTACAATTTATTTTTATTTTGTAGAGGTGAGTTAATCACTATTTTTTTCTTTCTTCTTTTTGTAAATGTGACAAATCCTATCATAACTCAATTGTAAATCGGCAATGAGGAAAACCATCATTGATTGTGTTATCACTCCAAGAAAATCTTTGTGGTTGTAAGTCAAAGATGCTTGATAACTCTAAATAAACTCGTTTTTGTGTTTTTGTATGTGTGGATCAATGGGATAACTCAATTACAGTATGGTATTTAGACATTCAAAATCAGAATCAAATGAACCAGTTCTCTCAAGGATCAATAATCAGATGGTAGCTTTTAAGTGGGTGAGAAAACAATGCTTATAAACCAAATACAAATGTAGGGTTTAATAAACAATGATAAGAAACTATTAATCAAGTTATGAGATAAACAATGAGATGATAGTCATTCTGCAGTTAAAACAACTTGAATAAGAGTACATAAAACTCTGATTTGTATTATCATATGGAAAAGTCTGTTTACAATATAGTATCTTCTATTCCAAAATCTAACCCCTTGCCTCTTACATCTATGAGCTTAAATAATATTTAAAAAATATTTTCAAGATCCTCAAAATATGGATCTGATATCCTCTTTTCTTATCTCAAATTCGAAATTATGAGGTGGCTGGAAAAGATAGAAATTTCTGGAAAAATGTTGCTCCAAGATTCACCTATATCCTCCAAATCACAATATATCTTGGGAAACTAAGAGAGTTTATTGAAGAGAAGACTGTGATTTTGAATAACCTCCTTCAGTTTCTAAAAATAGTATTCCAACTCATCAGAATCTGTCCTTAAATACAATGACTAAAACAGGAAAAACATAGTATTTAATTTCTGGAAATATGGTGCTCAAAGATTGACCTATATTTAACAAATCACAATATATATTGGAAACATGAGAGAGGTTATTGAAGAGCCTCATGTTATTATGAAAAAACTCCTTTGGTTTTGAAAAATACTCTTCAATATGATCAGAATCTGTCTCCCAAGAAGGTGACTAAAATAGGAAAATCCAGATTTCCAAATCTCGTCATATTCCTACATTTTAGGATTTGATCTCTAGAATATTTATATTAATCAAATGAAGTGCCACCTGCACTCACACATGAGATTTGATAATATATATGATTATTCATCATCATCAACTCCTTAATAAACTCAACCAAGTCGAATTTTACCTTTTGACCAAAATAATACATTTTGGAAAATTTCTGAAAATGATGCCTCATCTTGTGGGGAACTTTTGACTACCTTCTTGAACTCTAAATGAATATATGAAAGTACCATTGTAAATATTAGGATGTCTATTTGTCAATCAACTATTTAAGCGTGTAAAACAGACTCTCCACGGCTCAGAAAATTGTTTTTTCCCAAGGCAGTTTATCAACTGAAAAACCTGCACTTTCACCAGGTCACTACACTGTGAAAATAGTCATTTAGCTAGTGAAAGGGGAGACTTTCACCGGCTTACTACACTGTGAAAAATTCATTTAGCTGGTGAAAGATAAAATTTTCTTTTTGGTATATTTTGAGATGCCACATCATTTTTTCATTGGAAAATAAGATTTAAAGCCAATCTTATATACTTTAAAACTTAAAGATTTATAAATAAATCTTTACCTTATTATCATCTTATGATATGATATCAAAATAAATGCAAGGCATATTTTATCGCTAACATCTAGCTCCAACTGGGATGGAGACCTCCCTGCGAGGTTTCCAAGAACCTGACAGACCTTGTTCCTTTAGTATTGGGCATGTAGTCATTTAGCCTTTACGATTTATCATCTGAAAACCTGTAGCAAACCTGTAACCTGCCTGTAACCTGCTTGTAACCTGCTTGTTTATTCATTAAATCAATCAACTAAAAATAATCAAGTTTCTCGTTTCCCTCAGAGATCTCAATGTTAAATAAAGACTGCTTAATCTTCGTCTTAGAAGAAAGTGTGATGAACTGTTGATCTGGGCTTTTCAACTCATCACCTTCCTCTTTGTATCTGTTGCAATCTTCCTGTGTCTGCAAATCAGGAAATTGAGGGATGCACTTTCACCAATTCACTTGTTTTCGGAAATGCCATTTAGCCGTTGAAACCTTGAACTTTCACCAGCTAACTTCAGCTTCAAAACAAAGATTAGCCGTTGAAAATCGTTTCTTTGATTTTTGGAAATACCTTTTGACAATCGATTTATTATAGGAATAAACAAGTTATCTCCTATACTTTGACATTTAAATTTCTAAAAAAAAATGTATGGAACTCTATTTGTGACCATGCCATCACTAAAAATGAAACAAACTGATTGGCTCATTTTTGGAGATAACATCTGGTTTTTTTCACCTAATCCTCTGCTAAACTGAAAACTGTATGTAGTTTGTTGTAGCCTACTTATTTCAGAAAGAAACAACTGAACGTGATCTAGTTGCTTGTATGAGGAGCTTATTCTCACACCTACTCCTACTTCTAATTAGTAGGGGCAAACTGATCAAGTAAAACTAAATCTCCAATGCAACCAAGAAATAAATTGATTTACTGGTAACCTCCTTGATCTAAATCCGAAAAAGAAAGGAAACCATAGCATGCAGAAATATAGTTTGAAAAGATGGTAGAACCAGCCATCATCTGACAAAAATATCTTGACTTTTATGATTCTCATAACTCCAAGTAGTCATTAATAGGGTCAATAAAGCCCCAAAGAAATACCTCCCTTTGTTGTTGTTCCAACTGAAAGCTGAAATTCTGTTGGTTGTTGCCTTCACTGATCTCTTGATCATGATGAGAAATATTTTTTGTTGTAACAAAGTCTTCATAAATCACAAAATTTTCTTCCTTATCACTATATTGGTTGAATATAGGAAAATCATTATCAAATCCTAATGGCAGAGATGAAGATTTATGCATAGAGTTAACAACAATAGGATTTTGAAAAAGATTTTGAAAAATATCACTTTGTTCTTCATGGTTACTGCAACTTCCCTGGATCTGCAAATTTGGAAAATGTGGGTTGCTCTCAGCATCTACTACAGATTTGAAACTGTCACCATGATTTTCATAATGTGGATCAACAATCCCTCGATCAAAATAAGAGGTATCTTCAACTGATGTATATCCTTGTTCTTTGACATCAGAAAAAGAGACATATTGATCTTCATGATCATTTAAAACAATAGACACATCTGATATGATGTCAGATGCTTTTGTATCACTGTTATCATAATCAATATCATTGAGCATCTCTTGATCTTCATGGTAAATACTATCTTCTGCAATAGAAGCTTTATCACTAATCTGATTTTTGTGACAAGAAAAATCTTCATGATATGAAGAAAACTCTTCACAACATCCTTCAAAAAGATGTTCAATTGAAAAATAATCTTTACAAAAGAAATTAAAAGCTGCATGAAAACCAACCAAAGAGCTAACAATTGCATCCAAAAGAGACCGACACCAGTCAAGAGCAATCCCCTCTAATGAATACCTGAAAAGTTTAATCTGAACATCTTCATGTATGATCTCGAGCTGATGAATAAACTCATAAAAATCCAACAAATTTTCAGCTGGTACTTCCCATTCTTCTCCTCGAAATATGGGAGGGCTGTGTTCCCATTCATATCTATTAGGTACTGGATGAGGGTAACCAGAACACTTGTGAAATTACAAAAAACATACCTCTTGTTCATTTCACACCAGTGGAGTCGCCAACATATTTAAGAGCAATGGAGTCGCCACTAAATCCATCCTTCATGGAGTTGCCAGATTGATGATTACAACCAAATGATGTCCAAGCTTTGTCTATCATCAAATCTAGATCTATGTTGTCTCCCAGGGAAGCTGAGCTTCAATCTCCTTTCCTCGGCAACGGTGCCAATTTGTTATCACTCCAAGAAACTCTTTGCGGTTGTAAGTCAAAGATGCTTGGTAACTTTAAATAAAATCATTTTTGTGTTTTTGTATGTGTGGATCAATGGGATAACTCAATTACAATATGGTATTCAGACAGTCAAAATGAGAATAAAATGAACCAGTGCTCTCAAGGATCAATAATTAGATGGTAGCTTTTAAGTGGGTGAAAAAACAATGCTTATAAACCAAATACAAATGCAGGGTTTAATAAAAAATGATAAGAAACTATTAATCAAGTTATGAGCTAACCAATGAGATGATAGTCATTCTTCATCTAAAACAACTTGAATAAGAGTACAAAAGGAAAGATGAGAATCTGACATCAATAGAGAGAGAAAACTCTGATTTGTATTATCATATGGAAAAGTCTGTTTACAATATAGTATCTTTTGTATCCAAAATATAACCCCTTTCCTCTTACATATATGAGCTTAAATAATCTTTACAAATTATTTTCAAGATCCTCAAAAGATGGATCTGATATCCTCTTTTCTTATCTCAAATTTGAAATTATGAGGTGGCTGGAAAAGATAGAAATTTCTGGAAAAATGTTGCTCCAAGATTCACCTATATCCTCCAAATAAAACTAGATCTTGGGAAACTGAGAGAGGTTATTGAAGAGAAGTCCGTTCTTATTAAAAACCTCCTTCAGTTTCTAAAAATAGTA
This sequence comes from Picea engelmannii, assembly GCA_009831015.1. Taxonomy (NCBI): domain Eukaryota; kingdom Viridiplantae; phylum Streptophyta; class Pinopsida; order Pinales; family Pinaceae; genus Picea; species Picea engelmannii. The sequence continues at coordinate 1,988,051 of ML778726.1, read as the reverse complement.
TTCCAACTCATTACAATTTGTCCTTAAAGACAGTGACTAAAACATGGAAAACATAGTATTTAATTTCTAGACTATGGTGCTCAAAGATTGACCTATATTTCACAAATCAAAATAGATCTTGGAAAACTAAGAGAGGTTATTGAATATCCACCCATTTTTATGAAAAAAATCCTTTGGTTTCTAAAAATACTCTTCTAGATGATCAAAATATGTCTCCCAAGAAGGTGACTAAAACAGGAAAATCCAGATTTCCAAATCTAGTCATATTCCTACATTTTATGATTTGATTTCTAGAATATTTCTATTGATCAAATGAAGTGCCATCTGCACTCACAGATGATATTTTATAATATATATGATTATTCATCATGATCTTCTCCTTAATAAACTCAACCAAGTCTAATTTGACCTTTTGACCAAAATAATATATTTCGGAAAATTTCTGAAAATGATGCCTCATCTTGTGGGGAACTTTTGACTGCCTTCCCGAGCTCTAAATGAATATCTAAAAGTACCATTGGAAATATTAGGATGTCTAGTTTTCAATCAACTATTTGAGCGTGTAAAAAGGACTCTCCACGGCTCAGAAAATTGATTTTTCCCAAGGCAGTTTATCAGCTGAAAAACCTGCACTTTCACCAGCTCACTACATTGTGAAAACAATCATTTAGCTAGTGAAAGGGGAGACTTTCACCGGCTTACTACACTGTCAAAAATTCATTTAGCCAGTGAAAGCTAAAATTTGTTTTTTGGTATATTTTGAGATGCCACATCATTTTTTCATTGGAAAATAAGATTTAAAGCCAATCTTATATACTTTAAAACTTAAAGATTTATAAATAAATCTTTACCTTATTATCATCTTATGATATGATATCAAAATAAATGCAAGGCATTTTTTATCGCTAACAGATTGTTATTCACAAAGACAGTTTAACTTATCACCATTATTGAAGGAAAACCATGTCTCCTGAAATAACCCATTGGTGGTTCGTAAGGGGGCATACTTTCACTCCTATTAGATGTCTTGGGTCTTGGGTCGTTAACCTATTTCCTTACTTATGAGGAATATGAGCTCTTATCCAATCAGAAGTAGTTTTAGGTCTTACTCTAGGAACTATTGACCTATATATATCTTAGTCTTACCCTTTAATTCTTTTATTTACTTAGAAGATTTCTTATTTCATAGTGGGTTCACAAGTCTCTTTACAAAAGTTCCTCATCATACAAATTGCACTTATGTTTCTTCGCCACCTACATATTGCACTATGACTTGGTCACTTTTTCAAGTATCTTTTTATAATGACAAGTTTGCGGGTTAGCGGACTCACAGGTGTTTCCCTTTTGATTTTCATAAGACTATTTTCTCCACCATTACAAAATTGAACCTTATCTTTCATGATCAACACTTTTATCTATACTTAATTTCTTTTTTATATCTCGATTCACAACAGGTTCACGGCTTGGTAGACTCACGGGTTGGTATTTCCTTCTCCTTCTATGCTCTCTTCCCTGCCATAATGTATGAGTTTCCTTTGTTACATATCCCAAGACTCATTTAATGCTAAATCCAATGGAAGATAAATGATAATTATTTTTGAAACGACCGTTAGCAATAATGGATTTTTCAAGGTAATTTACATTTAATTCATATTAACCACTTCATTGAAAAAAGGGTTTAAGTTATATTACGAAGAAATTATTTATTTTGAAATCAACATCCAAAGGAGATTTACGAGAGTCTGTCAACTTCACCAAAATGACTATCAGAAGACAACAATTCTATGGAGATACTCTAAACTTGATTGGACGAGAAGACCGAAACTTTCATTGGTCAAGATTCTATTGGTATTATTTTTCACTTTCATTTCCAGAGAAAAATGAAAACAAGATTTGGACATTGGGTATTTCTCTAGCTGGATGCGTCCTTGAAGTTTTTGATTGTAAAGAAGTAATATCCTAGTGTATTGACAAATTAGTCTAGAGCCGAAGGATAATTCAACTTCAGAGTGCATCCCCTATTTCCTTAGAACCATAAGTTTTTAGGAAAATTTTGAAGTTACCAGAGCCGACCATTATGTTTAAATGAGATGAAGCAAGGAATTTCTAAAAGGAAAATATAATGGATTGGATCTCTTACAACAATATCTAGAAGATCCTACAGTAATGCCATAAGACATATCAAGAATTCAAGTCAATTCATTAAACAATCCCTATCAAGAAATATCATGGATTTTCACTAGAGTTATAGGGTAGGAATCCACGACAATCATTCCTCAGTTGGCCCTCTATATCATATATTTTATAATTCATGAAGAAACAATTTTCGATTGGGGAAAAATCATTCTTCATAAATCTCTACACAATTGTCAAATTTTAAAAGAGAAAAGAAGTTCTATATGACATCTTATTTGATATTTGATATTACTTACTTTCATCTATTAAAAGGTTTGAGTATTGGGAAAAGGGTGAATTGTAAAATCGGTCCAGTCACTATGTGGTATCAAGGTTTATGGAGACAAAAGTTTAATTACTATTTTTATGAAGTATATAATGAATTTGTTTCTATTTTCAAAAAACATGTTTTTGGAGAAAACACTTCCAGAATGTCACGAGATGCATTAACTTTTCTGGACTAGAAAGGAATTATAGAGAATATGGATAACTACAACATTGTGAAGATTTATTGTTCTCGTGAAAGACCTATTTTTCTTCCATATTATATTCTAGACATATTATTTTATATTGAGGTTGTGATGCAATATAATTTCTGGTTGCATTTCTTCCATGAAAAAAGAAAGAAGCAGTTTATTCCACTCCCATGGAGAATTGGTGAAATCTTAATGAGAGGAATCACTAAAATTGATGAATTTGCAATCCAACTTGACCAATATAATTTGAAATTCGCAGAGGAAATCAAAGGATTTGACCCAGAGCATATCTTTTTTAATCACATGACATCAGTTGGGTATAGTAATGCACTTACTAATACATTTATTTTTGTATAAGAAGAAGGTGATCGTCATTATCCTATGATGCAATTTGTTGAGAAAAGAACAAATTCCATTGAAATTGTTGTGAGCACAATTGACTGATATAAGTAGAAGGGAAAAGTATTGAATGAAAAAGGTTCTCAATCTCCTATTGCCTCACAAAATAATGACCCACCAAAAAAGCATATTTAGTCGGTAACATCACAACAAAGAAAGTCTTCAACCAACAATTCAGGTGATGGAGGTGACAAAAATCCTCTGCAGGGTAAATTGGAAAAACCACATAAACTTCAAGTGAAAAAAAATGACCAATTCTTAGCAAGAAGTTGAACAACACGTACCTGAAATTGAAGCTTCTTTGAAAGATATGGATTTGGAAGTTGATATTGAAAATATTCAATTTTCTGATGATGACCAAAGATTACAAGAAACTCAACAACTTGTAGTTGACCTCACCATTCAATAAGAAGTATTTTCAGAAGAAGAATACATTTCCATAATAAATGATTTATTTGATAAAACTTCTAGAAAGTTGATTCTTAAAAGATCTTATTTGAAAAACAAAAGGGGAAAATCTCGCACTAAACTTAACCTTAGTAATTTTCCTGCATCTAGAATTGCCAAGTTTCAAAAAGCTACAGGGGATGCTCTTGATGTTTCGAAAGAGGATATGGAAGTTGAAAATTCCAGGCTTAAAGAAAGAAATAAGGAATTAAATTCTACTCTAATGCCACCGCCAATATTTTCTACTCAAATTTCAACAATCCAACCCAAAAAAAGATCCAACAACACTCAAGAATCAAGTCTAAGGATAAAAGGGGCATCAAGTTTACTTTCTGCAACAAGGCATTATGTTGAAGAAAATATTATGAAAAGAATGTCTCTTATCTTAGTGTTGTTCCTGAGATTGATTCTAAGGCTCAAATAATAATGTCAGGCATCAAATGTTTTTAAAGAAAATTTTTAATGAGTGCTTTTTCTACCTTTAGTTTTATGAGAAATGATCTTTAAATGAAATTAATAATAGAACAATACAGAGGTTGTATCTCGTTATCTGAGTCGCAATTATAATATCAAATGATGTATAAAGAGTTACAAAACTATTAAAAAAATCCAGGTATCAATTACATATAACTATTACCTTGTTTGCAGTATAATAAAAGTAGAAGATGCACCCTTGAAAAGGATATAAAATGAAGTAATTCACGTAGATCACAGGTCTTGTTTTAATCACAATAATAATGGAGGAAAATTTGTTTACTGAATGAACTCCTGGTATAATATGATCACAGTAGATGTAATACTAAATTGCAACCAATCACTCTTCAAGAATTACAAAAAGAAATTCGGGGAAATGGAAACATGGAGAAAACACATAACTCAAATAGAACGAAACTTAGAATCTATGTCTGCACTTGTATTAATACTAAAAAAATAGAGTTTCTCTATTACATTAGACAAGAAGCATCCCGATATAGATCTTAAATCTATGTATTTATACAAAATCCGTCACAACCGAAAACCGTTGGACTTCTTACAGTACTTAACTAAAAATATAATACATCTGAATAAAACAACGATGTGTAAATATTGATGAGTTTCGTTGGTGATTTCCTCTGTCCCTTCATCTGCTAGTAGAAGCACTCATTTTCCTTATTCCTTTGGGCTGGGTAGACATGTCATTAAGGCCATCTTAATCATTCAGATTATTGTCTTGTTTGTTTGATCTTGTTGCCATCTATCCCTTCGGGTGTGTTCAGCGGGGCAATGAATTACAATCGAGGTCATGGGGTGAGGATAATCAGATGAATAGCACAACCTTGGCTCATCAATGGATGGATAACGGTCATAGGGAAGAGTATCTTTCCATGGAAAGAATGATGAGGGAACAAGTGTCTGATGATGAGGTGGGATGAGTGGAGGTTAGAATGTGGGTGGTAGGGATAGACGAGGTAAGTGACTGTTGGAAGGAGAAAGGTAGAGAGGGTGGAAGGGATGGACACTATGAAAATTTTCTCATTTTCTCCCAGCTACACTTGCTTTTCCCAGTTCAATGCATTGCATGCATCTATCCATCAATGATATCAATAATATTGAAGGCTCAATCTTCTCATTTACTTCATAGTAAAATAATTTCTTCTGTATTTGGGGCAGCTTTTCCTGAATCTTTCTTACTTCTTGGATTGTGTCCTAGAACTGCGAGCTTGGGTCAACCAACCATTCATTGATTTTTAGAAGATCAATTTGGATCATTTCTCGGATGGATGCCTGAATAGCTTCCTTATTCTTTCTGGAGCTTTGTTGGTTCATCTCTATCTCAATTTTCCCTATGGCCTCTAAGATATTATTCCCCTCAAAATCGATCAAATTCTTGTTTAATGGTGATAATTCCTCTAGACAAGACTCTTTCACCTCTTTGGCAAGTTTCTTACCTTCTCCCATATTTTTCTCCCAGGCTTTTAGGGCCATTTCTCCTCTTATTTGTTCAGAATAAGAGAGAAGAGGAAAAGCAAGGGCATTAGCTTTCTGCATCAATATGAGAACTTCTTGAAATTTGGATCGGGATGAGCATGCCTCTTTTTCCTTGACATAGATATATTTTAGGGAGAGGTCTACTGCCTGATAGAATTTATGGATGACATCTACTTTCAAATAAATTTCTTTCTTTAGTTCTGAAGGCCGAAATGTCTATCACTGTGCCCTATGTTTAGGTCAATTTGGCCTGCAATTTCTCTATCAACTCATCACACTGAGTGACCAAAACTTGGTTGGTCTGTCAACTTTGGTGGAGAGAATCAAGGTTATCATGTAGTTGTTTGATTTGTTGTCAATCACTAGCCCTGATTTGCTCAAAATCCTGGCTCATTCTGTTTCTGACAGTTTGTTCTGCAGTATATATCTGGTTTTGCAAGTGTTCCACCAAGAGGCACTTATGTCGCATTTGTTCGATCAAATTGTCCACCTATGATTGATTGGTAGTGACGAAAGCACCTAACAAACCTGCAACTTATTTTGCAAACTATGGACCATCATGGTCATTATCGTCATACACTAGTCTTTTCCTTTTATTGATGACTCCATCCTTTTGGTGAGATTCTCTCTTCATGATAGCCTTTCGTTTCTTGCTGAAAAATAAATCTGATGGAGGCATCTCTTTGGGCGAGATAGGAGTAAGGTCACCTACAAAAGTGAGTCCTGAATTAGGATTTCCGAAGATGGTTTGTAGAGGGGTTAATGATGCAATGGGAGAGGCAATTTCGGTGGAATGTTGTTGTCTTATTGTAATCGAGGTGCCAACAGGAGTTGTTGGAGTTGAATGAGAGATAATTTGTCCCGGATTCATGAAGGCCTCGAACCGTGCTATCACCTGTGGATCATTTATTCCTGATAGTGACGTTCTTATCTCCTGAAATAATACCTCTGAGATTTTTGGGACCTTTTAAGCTTTGTGTTTAGTGGAGGATCTTCGCTTAGATCCTGTAGACCTAGATTCCTGTGAAGGAGGCATGGCTATTGACCCTCCCTGCAGTATCTTTGGTAGACTATTCCGCATGTGTTTCTAAAAGCTGAGGAAACCAACTTGTTGGTCTAGGGGTAGGGTCAGGAATCTTCTTTGGACTTCCTCATAAGATCTAACTCCCCTGAATATTTTGTCATACGAGGAATTCTCATGCATGTATCGCTTCATGTTGAACTGATCCATATGGTTTTCGACTATCTTATGTGGATCATGTTTCTTAAACTCGATGTCAACCAATTTGACATCCTACAGGGTTGCGACATCAATTTTAGAGTGACTGAAATCCAATAATGTAAACATGCCAACTTGAATGGAGAAAGTCTGCCAAACCTTTTTCTGAGCTCCTTTCATCTCCTTGGTGATACCTCCTACCATTGTCTAGTATGCCACTTCTCTACACACCAGCCTATTGGGTAAAAATTGTGGGAGAGCATGAGGTGGAACCGAGCAAGCAAAAACTCTGATGTAGGAGAAATTCTCCTCAATGAACCAATTTTCGAGCTTGCCTAGGTTTCCCATAACCCTCACTAAAATCCGGGGAGGTGGGTGACCATAAATGGATATGTGAACAGGTACTATGACATTGTCACAGATTTCATAAAAGAAATCCTTGGCTTTATCCTCCCATAACTTGGAGTGAGAAAAATGAACAGGTTCAGAACTGGTCGAGGTCCAACTCCAGTTCATCAGGGGAAAAGGGGTCATGAAACAGATGACATCCATAACATATGATGACATGTAAAAAGGGGCAGGCTACCCTTTTGATCTTCCTGTTTTATAATCAATGATTTCCTTGGCCAAATTATCCGACAACATTTTGGCCCAATTGAAAGTGTAACCCTCAGCTACCTCGTTCATGATGGCTACCCATTCCACCGATAAATGTGTAGGGCTCTTCTTCCTGAACAGGAAATAGAGAATCATGGCTACATACAACATATGAGCATCTAAATGTGTTGTGGCATATGTACCATGAGCGTCGATTCTAAATTTCTTTGGATGTCCTCACCAGGTCTTGATTATATCATGACCTATCCTGGTGTATTGGTCCCATTATTTTCTCTCGAACTCTAGAAGGAATGTGGCATTGCAAGTGTATTTAGGAGTAGGGCAGAGTTTATACATTACTTGTAGGTTTTCTTGTCGAAAAGAACCAACGACAACCTCCTGGTGATTGATGATGCTCCTGGTCTGGATGTCAACATGTTCAAAGGCCCAGCTTATCATATCGTTGTAAGGCATGATTCTTGGGCATGCAACCATCTTGTGCAACTCTGACTGTGCTATATGTCTAAGCTTAGTTGCATAAGAGTCATCGTCTTCTTCAGTGGAGTCTTATGGAAAGTTGATGGTTTCACATTCGAGGATGACAAAAACTTGTGTCCAAGTTTTAATGGTGTCCGCAACTTGCGGAGTAGTGTCTGATAGAATGTATGCATTTGAGTTTGAATCTTCACTTGTTGCATCAATCGTTTTTGTTATTTTTCTCAGCACCCTAATCCTCAAGGAAACAAAGTGAGCTTACCTGTTACAGGGGAAGTCTGTGAGTTCTTCACTAGATAAAAATGCTAATTGCGATTTTGGAATTGAACTGGTTTTATTCAAACAAAAGTTTATTGATCTTCGTATAGCCTCAATGACGAGGAATTTATTAACCTTAATGGAATTGACTACCTAGCAATCGACAATCCTCATTTGAAATCATTATCTTTAATCGGTATAAATGCCATCAATACTTCGACGGTTCCCATTCGAGAGCTTTGGATGTGACAGGGTGGAAACCTCCCAAATCCTGAATCCGCGGAGGAGTTAATCTCCTAATAATCTCTTTTAAATCTTAATTAATCATGTTTAAAACGTTGAAATAACTTCAAGTGTTTCGGAAGTTCAGACTTCGGGGGTTTTGAATATAGCACAAGAGAAATTTCCCGAAATCTAAAATTGCGAAGCAAATAAGTTACAAGTAATATCCCTTAAGTCTTAATTAATCTTGTTTAACTTCCATTATTAAATGTTTTATTAACTCCTTTTTACTCTTCGAAATTTCCAATGCTTCGAAATTTTGAAACTTCGGTGATTTGTGAACTCGCTCTTTGTTAAAATACTGAAGGGCCATCTCTCGTAGTGACGTGGAAAATAGGGCATCATTCTAGATTACATGTCAAGAAGAGAGAGGTGCCATGTGTCACCCGAGAGCGTGTGAATAATCCAACGGAAACTTCAAGAATAAGTGTCATGTGTCATCTTATGAAATAATTAAAAGACACATGTCCTATGACTCTTGTTCATGAGTTCTTTAGGATTTATCGCGAGCTGTTATTTTCAAGTTTCAAAGCTTCAGGGTTTTTATTTTTTAGATTTGTTGGAACATCTTAAGCGTGGAGCTCCGAAGTGACCGCTAGAGAATTACTCTTTAAAACTCAGTCGGCTCCAAAACTTCGGAGGTCATTAGGATCGTTCGATCAAAAAAGGAAACTCATCAACGATAGATATTGTACCTGCTTTATTATTAAATAACAAACAATGAATATTATTTAAAATTGAAAGGCTATTTTCCAAGTTTTTTCTTTATTTGGGTAAAATTTTATTCCTAAGAGGTGAAAAATATAAAGCTCAAAAGTTCGGAATTGTGTGGGTTCCAATAGTATACCAAGTGCCTTTATTGGTTAAATGGAGTCATTATTTCTTTTTTGAAAAACATTTTCCAATTTTATTCAAGAATTAATCATTTATAGAAGAACGAACTTAACCAAATCTTAAGAAACTTCAAAACATACTTGATTATTGATCTTAAGTTAAGCTATTTAGAATTTCCTTTTCTTACAACTGATTTTAGAATTGTTTAAGATAATCAAAATAGCTTTAATTAAAATATCAGACTCCAACCGACTTCGTTTTCATCAAGGTTAAGCAGATGTAAAAATTTATTTACGGAATCCCTAGTTGGTTTAGGATGTAAATATCACCGGAAAGAGAACTAGATGACAGAGTATGTTATATGGATATGTATGAAAACTTTACAGATATCATAGATATTGCTTCACTGCCAGCGAGCATGTTCAGTACCCTGGTGAAGTTATCCACTTCTCCCATTGAATTTCCTTTCACCACTTCAATTAGTATTTTTGTACTTTGCTGAGATGAGGGCAATCAAATTATGAATTTCCTTTCATCGTCTCTTTTGGACAAGATAAGGGAAATCAAATTACAAATATCCTTTCACCATCTATCTTATATTTTAACATTTTAAACTGGGGGAAATCAATCTGTATGTATCATACAAGGGATGACATTTGTTTAAATTTTTTGAAAATGAGGTCTTTCAACGATTTTAAGAATACTCTGAAACTATCTTTCTTCTGATTTTCAATACATCTTCGCCTATAGGGGAGAATTTTATGTGAATCTTAATCTTTTCAGGGATCAACCTTGAGAGAATTAGTCAGTTTAAAGTCTGATAGAAGAGATAAAATTATCAGGATTAGCCTAGACATACTTTTTTCAATTGAAATCAAAGGAACATGAAGATTTTCGCCTAATCTTGTTTTGAAAATATGTTTTTGAGTTCTCAGATTCAAGGTGAGTTTATTTATTTCTATGAATATTAAGCAAGGATAAATAAAATCTGAAGTGGATAAGAACTTGGGGAAAGGCAAAAGTAACCAAACTAAGGATTTGAAGGACATGGCACAAAAATCCCAATCCCACATAAGTTTGTGTATTTAATTCAAACTTCCTTCTATATTGTTTATTTTTATTTTATTTTTAATGTAAAGATGGATTTAGAACTTATAAGTATGACCCTTTAATCTGTATTTTTATACCTCTCTGATTTTTAGGTCGGGTGATAGTATTTTTATGAGTGAAAATTCCTTCTGATTCATTTCAAAGAATTCCTTAAAATTTTTATTTGAACTAGAAAGGTAGGAACTCATATCTCGTTTTGTTTTTTAACTTTCAACCAGTAAGATCATTAATTCATCACCTGTTTTGACATAAATTGGATGTTTGAAAAATGAGCGTCGAATTCTTATTCAGCCTCACCTCCCATTCAACAAGATATATTCTGCAAAAGGAATGAAATGACAAATGTCAGAAAATCTCATAGAATAGAGATGGTATGTGATACATATGTTTTTATATTTTGTTTTAATGATGTCAAGAAAAAATAATTTATTGAAAATATTCACAACAAATGATCAAATGAATTGGATAATTTACAAAAGAAAAATCGAAAATTGAAATAACGAATTTCAATCCAAACCTATATATACAATGGAAATCTGAAATATGAATACTGCATGAAATGTTTTAAGTAAATCCCATTGATAGGAGCGTCAAGGATTTATCCATCAATATTTTCTAGTGAGAAAGAGTTTTTTCCCTCAACAGCTGCAATTTTGAATGGTCCGAACCAGAGATGATCGAACTTGCCATGGTTCCCTACATCTTCTTTTCTAGCCTCCCATTTTAAAACTAAATCGCCGGGAAGAAACTCCCTGTCTTTATCTTTTTTATCCAAAAGGGCCTTCATATTATCCTGGTACTTTTGAATTTTATCATCCACTTCCACTCTGTTTTGTTGAACTTCAATGATTTGAATCATCCTTCTCGTAACGTCGTTTGGCTCTTCATTTGCATCCTGCTAGAGTTTCATCACAAGAAGAGAAAGATTGATAGGAAGGACAATGTCAGTACCATAAACCAATTGGAAAGGAGGCATACCTATCGATTTCTTGGTGCTAATTTGGTTTGCCCATAGGGCATACTTTAGGTGGATATGCTAAGATTTTTTATTTTCTGTCAAAAAAATTTTGATTATAGTCATCAGGCTCTTGTTAGATGATTCGGCCAACCCATTTCTCTGAGGATAATAAGTTGTAGAATGACCTAAAACAATATTGTATTTCTGGCAGAAATTGATCATTGCCATAGACTTAAAAGCTTGAGAGTTGTCAGTGACTATTTTTCGAGGACAACCAAATATTGATAGGATTTTTTCTTCCAAGAGGTTTATTACTACCGAAGTTATAGCATTTCGAGTTGGAATGGCTTCAACCCATTTCGTAAAGTAATCAATAGCAGTTAGAATCCATTTATGTTGAGAACTTGATTTCATATGGATTTCTTCGATGAAGTCTAGACCCCATTGTTGGAAAGGAGCTTCAAATTTTACTGGGATTAAAGGTAGGGAATGGAGTTTCTGCTTACCAGCAAATAGTTGGCACGAATTGCAGGCTCTGACCCTTGCATTCACATCAGTAAATAACTTTGGCCAATAATATCCAGCCCTTAAAATATTATAAGTTGTCTCTCTTTAGGCATGATGCCCCCCACATACTCCTTCATGGAATTCGTCAATGACTCCTTCTGTTTTAGCTTCTGTCAGGAAACATAACAAGAAACCTAGAGGATCTTTCTAGTACATCTTTCCATCAACAATGCAATACTTAATTGTGTTTAGTTTTAAAGTCCTTGCTTTTGAAGGAGCCATGTTATTTGGGCATTGAAGAGTAAGGAGGTATGTAACAATATCACGGTATCAGGTAGAGGAAGAAAAATTATCTTCAATCTGAATAATAGGTGTCTGATCGTCAATTTCTTCTATATCCAAGAGAGAATCATGTGATTCAAGGTTATTTATTCTGAGTGCTCTAAAATTTGATTCAACTAATAGCCTCGCCAGACCTTGACCTTTGACTAGCTTGGTCGGTTTCACTTCTAGATCAAACTCTTGAATTTTATCCAACCATATCCCTCTTATTCCATCACTATCTGGCTGAACTAATATATCCTTAATAGTGTTCATTGGCACATAGGTGATTAATTTTTAGTGAAAAACATATGTTCTGAAAGATTTGAGAGCCTTCACCATTGCATAAGCTTGTTTTTCAAGTATATCGTATCTTAATTTTGCATCCCTGAGGCTTTTGCTGAAGAAAGATATTGGTTGTTCGAATCCTTCTTCGTTCTTTTGAAGGAGTACTACTGCAACAATATGTTCAGAAGTGAATGAGAAGATTAATAATTCCTTTGTATAGTCCAGACTTGCTAGTACTGGTGCTTCCCCTATAGCTTTCTTGACATACTCTAAATATTCTTTGGCTTCTGCAATCCATTTTACTTTGTTGTCCCTTTTTAACATATCTGTAATCATTTTGATTATTTCAGCAAAGTTGGGAATAAATCTTCTCAAAAAGTTGACCTTGATTCCTTCTTTTGACATTATATGGCCTAAAATATTACCTTCTTGCATAGAGAAATGTGATTTTTTGGGATTAAGAGACAAACCAAATTTTCTACATTTTTCGAAGGTTTGTCTGAGGTGTAGCAAATGTTCTGCATCAGAATTGGAAAAAAAATGTTAGATCATCTAGATAAATAAAAACAAATTTTTCTCTCTCACTGAAGAACAAGATATACATTTCTCTCTGGAAAGTGGCTCCTACATTAATCAAACCAAAGGGAGTTTTATCGTACATAAAGTTTCCCCATGGAGTGGTAAATACAGTCTTTTCTATGTCATCTTCATGAACAATGATATGATTATATCCTGAAAAAACATCAATCATGGAAATCGTATTAGCCCCTACTACCTTCTCTAGAACATGGTCCATCTTTGGGAGCGGGTAGTTATCTTTAAGAGACAACCGATTTAAGTTTCTAAAATCAACGCAGAGTCTTATTTCATCGTTCTTCTTTCTAACTAGGACCAAATTGTCCACCCATTCAGAGTATCTAAGTGGAATGATGATTTTTTCATTGAGGAGTTTCTTAACTTCCCTCTCTATCACTGGCAGGAGAATAGGGTTTATCTGTCTAAGCTTCTGCCTGAAAGGTTTAATACCATGTTGTAAAGGAATCTTGTGTTCAATAACATAGGTATCGTAAATTTTTAGATCGTCATAAGACCATGCAAAAACATCTTTATACTTCCTAAGTAATTCAACGTACTTACTCTTTATTTGGGTCGGAAGGTATTTTGATATTTTGACCATTTTAGGATCTTCATTAGTTCCTACATTACAGTGTTCAACCTCTTTGGGTTGAGGTCGTAAGGTAGACTTTAAAGGTATGTCATCCTGGTCAAACAACCTTTATAAGGGGATCAAAGCTTTGGGAATCTGATTTTTCTTAAGGAAGAGCATGCGATGATTTGCAATCTTATCTTGGAATTTTTCTGGGTTCTCCCCTTCCTGCATAATCCAAGCAGAATCATTCTGATTTTCCTGATCTATGTGAGTCTCAAAAAACTCGTCAACCATTTCCAGGAACTATTTTATTTGTTATTCATCTTCAATCACTTGCCAGTGTTGAACATTGTTCGGTATCGAAGTTCTATGTCTCATCTCGATGTGATATTTTAGTTTCAAAACAATAGGTGGTATGAAGGTTCCAACAGCCTTGGCCAAGGAATTAGCTTACTGATTTTGCATTCTGGGAATAGAGTGAATATTAAAGGATGAGAAGAAATTCTCTATAAGATCCCAGGCACAATTTATGTATGATCTCAACCTTGGATTCATATCTTGATATTGTTGTTTTACATTTTTTACAATGAGCTCTGGATCAACATAAACTATCACATGTTCGATTTTTAACTTCCTTGCGGCTTCTAATCCTAAAACCAAAGCTTCATATTCGCAGACATTATTGGTATAATCCACCTCCCACTGTAATCTATAAGAGAAAGGAATAACATACTCATCACCTGGTGCCATGAATAAAACCCCAGCTCCCGCTCCTTCGTAGGATGAGGCACCATCGAAGAACATTTTCCACATTCCTTCTCTATCATTTACACTTTTCTTTGAAATTTCTATTTTTTGGTTTTCTTCTTCTATACATTATTCAAAATAATCATCTATAGATAATATACAATTTCCTAAGTCTTGATCAACAACATAGACTAGGTAATTATTGGGGTTTTGAGGGTCACTTATAGTATACGCCAATCTAGTTTCTCTGTACAGTCGAGTGAATTGTCCACCAAAAATCAGAATTGTAGCGTAAGTCATGTCTAGTTGAACCGATCCTCCTAACTTGGAGACCCAAGATATGGATAGAAGCATGCCATACTTGGCAGGAACGTCAGCAACAACCACATACATAAGGATACTTTTCATAGGAATCTGAGCAATATTTACCACTGAATATTTAATCATACCTAGAAACTTAACCTTTCTAGAATCAAACGAGTAAAAATATTGATAAGGTCTGGTAGTTTCGAGGCCTAGTTTTTCCATGATAATATTAGGCATTAAATTATGAGATGCCCCTAAGTCTAGCATGCAATTGCAAAGTAAATGATCCTGCACAATTAGTGTAATATAGAATGGAGCAACAAAATCCTTATTGTTTTCAATGTGTGGACTGAACATGATTGTAGGTTTTTCATCATGCAAATTGATAACATCAGCTTGACTTTCAGCATTAGAAAAAATTATTTCTTTAGCGATTTGCTTCTTATAGATCGGGTTTCTAGCAAGTTCAACCAGAGGCATTGGGATTTTAATTTTGTTAAGTTCATTTTCTAAATTGAAGCCCACAATTGTTTTTTCAATTTCTATGGTCTGAACCTGAGCTTCTGTATTTTCGGTCTTCTTAGTTTGCATTGTTCTTGTTTTAACTTGCTTTGTTCGGGTAGCTTGCATCTCAGTTGATGGTTTAGTAACTACTGCCTCATTCACTTTATTTCGTGATAAAAAACAAATCGGTGGAATATTTGTAGAAATTTTCTCTCTTGGCCTTAAATCATATTTATGTTGGAGTTCGGCCATTATTGAGTAGGCTAGACCTTGATAAGTACAGTCCCCCATATTGTTGATGTTTTCATCATTACTAAATAGGGATTTTGGGTCTAAGGATTTCTCATAATCCTACTTGGTTAAGTGTGGCTCAAGATCATAATCTCTAATGTTGCTATGATCTTCCCCTAACTCCTCATAATCTTGCATTTCATCACTTTGCATGAAATTCTCAGTTTTAAACGGAGCTTGGATATTTTGATCTTCATTTTTTACTTGTTTTTGTTGAATCCGAGGATTGTGGTTTCTCCTGAATTGATTCCTAATGTATGGATCAGGTTTGGCTTTCTCTAATTCCATCTTGGAAATTTTGTTTGATAAATCTTTAATAATTTTGGCCATCTCATCCATTTTTTCCTCAACGAACTTTCCAAATACAGAGGGCCTTGCCTGTTCTTTGAAAGGCCTGGGTTCTCTGGCTCCCATATCAACCTTAGTTTTTAACTTTCCATATGCCATCATATTGGAGTCAATTTCTATAGCATCATCTTGCATTCTTGATAAAGTAGTAGATCTCCTTTCTCTCAAAAGTAGAGAAAAATCAGAATCAAAAGCCCTGCAAAAGTGACTTTTGCAGCTGGTTGAGAAGGTTTGACTTCGACTGGGATTTTGTGATAAAACTTATTAAACCTCTGGATAAATTCAAGGATTGATTCATAAGTCTTCTTTCTCAAATCTCTGAATTTGGTTAAGTATTGAATGTGATCCTTTTTCTTGCCCCATTGTCTTAGGAAGGTATTTTCTAGATTGTCCTATGATCATATGGAACCTACTGGGAGTCCTCTGAACCAAGTTCTCACTTGTCCTTAAAACATTTGTACTGACAATATTGAGTAAGCGTCCTCGTGCTCAATGCCAAGGATATCAACAAACTGATCGAAAAGGTTATATGTTCAGTTGTTGTTAGATTCGCTTCTCCCATGAATCCAAGGAGATTCTTCATGTAATTTTCGGGAAAATCATGCAGCACAATAGGACGAACTAAGTGATCATATCTAGAAACTACCTTGGAAAAGATCCTAGGGGGTTGATCTTGTACATCAACCTCTGCACCACCAACACCAACACCTCTAGCACCGACCATTGAAAGTATATGAGACGGACTTCAGGGACTAAAAAGGAGATTTTCAAAATATTTGAAGGCTTGAACCACTGAACTTTCGACTACTTCAGGGTGTTGCGAGTGAAGTTAGGGAAACATATCGTTAGGAGACAAAAGATCTAGGTGAGGGGGGAAAGGGAAACTTGGGTTGTTTTTCTCAGGTTTACCAGATGTATATATATGAGAGGCAATAGGGGATGACTCTGGGTATAGATAGTACTCTTCAGGATTTCGGGAAACATAAACCTTTACTTCGGGAAAGGAAATAATCGATAGAGTTTTAATGGCAGTAGGGATCGACATGGATCCTTTGTTCTCACTGCTAAAGTATCTGCCAGGTCAATCTCAAATTTTATTTCGGTAATAATTACCTGTGGAGCTTCGAGTTTAACTTCAGGTTTACTTGTTGATGCCTCTCCAGAATGAAATTGTTTAAAAATTTCTTTAGGGGTTAGTTCTTCAGCAGGAACCTTAACATTAAATTGTGTAAATCTAGGTTGATAGACCTTACCTGCTGATGCAACAGTCTGTCTGAGATATCCCTTTGGTTTCAACAATTTTTCAGGATCTGACACTAGTGCAGTCTTCTTTTCGTCTGGGTTTTTCTTGGTGTTATTTTGATCGAATGCCATTTTTTTCTATGGTGGAGTCGCCAGGTGAAAAATAACGTAAGCCTTACTCACGTATTCAATCTTTGTTCACCATCAAAGACACAAATTTTAACTTGTTGTTTTCCCAAGGAAAATGATTTTGTTTCTTCATCCTCGACAACGACGCCAAAAATTTGTTGTTCCTGAGATTGATTCTAAGGCTCAAAGCATAATGTGAGGCATCAAAGGTTTTTAAAGAAATGTTTTAATGAGTGTTTTTTCTACCTTCAGTTTTATGAGAAATGATCTTTAAATGAAATTAATAATAGGACAGTGCAGAGGTTGTATCTCGTTATATGAGTCACAATTATAATATCAAATGATGTATAAAGAGATACAAAACTGTTAAACAAAGTCGGGTATCAATTACATGTAAGTCTCACCTTGTTTGCAGTAGAAGAAAAGTAGAAGATGCACCCTTGAAAAGGATATAAAATGCAGTAATTCACACAGATCACAGGTCTTGTTTTACTCATAGTAATAATAGAGGAAAAGTTGTTTACTGAATGAACTCCTGGTATAATATGATCACAATATATGTAATACTAAATTGCAACCTATCACTCTTCAATAATTACAAAAAGAAATTTGGGGAAATGAAAACACAGAGGAAACACATAACTCAAATTGAACGAAACTTAGAATCTTTGTCTGCCCTTGTATTAATACTCAAAAAAATATATTTTCCATATTAAATTCAGAAAGAAGCAACCCGATATAGATCTTAAATATATGTATTTATACAAAATCTGTCACAATCGAAAACCGTTGGACTTCTTAGAATACTTAACTAAACATAGAATACATCTGAATAAAACAACAACGTGTAAATATTGATGAGTTTCACTGAAGATTTCCTCTGTCTCTTCATCTGCTAGCAGAAGTCCTCATTTTACTTAGTCCTTTGGGTTGGGTACACATGTTATTAAGGCCACCTTAATCATTCGACTTACTTTCTTGGTTGTTTGATCTCATTTCCATATGTTCCTTCGGGTGTGTTCAGCGGGGCAATGAATTATAGTCGAGGTCATGGGGTGAGGATAATCATATGAATAACACAACGTTGGTTCGTCAAGGGATGGTTAACAATCATAGGGAAGAGTAATTGTCCATGGAAAGAATGATGAGGGAACAAGTGTCCGATGATGAGGTGGGATGAGTGGAGGTTAGAATGCGGGTGGTAGGGATAGATGAGGTAAGTGATTGTTGGAAGGAGAAAGGTAGAGAGGGTGGAAGGGATGGACACTGTGCACATTTTCTCATTTTCTCCTAGCTACACTTACTTTTCCTAGTTCAATGCATTGCATGCATTTATCCATCAATGCTATCACAAAAATTGAAGGCTCAATCTTCTCATTTACTTCGAAGGAAAACAATTTATTCTATATTTGGAGCAGCTTTTCCTGAATCTTGTTTACTTCTTGGACTGTGGCCTGGTACCGTGAACTTGGGTCAACCAACCATTCATTGATTTTTAGAAGATCAATTTGGCTCATTTCTCGGATGACTTCCTGAATAGCTTCCTTGTTCTTTCTAGATCTTTGTTGGTTCATCTCTATCTGAATTTTCCCCATGGCCTCTAAGATATTATTCCCCTCAAACTCGATCAACTTCTTGTTTAATGATAATAATGCCTCTAGACAGGTCTCTTTCACCTCTCTGGCAAGTTTCTTACCTTCTCCCAGATTTGTTTCCCAGGCCTTTAGGGTGATTTTGCCTCTTATTTGTTCTGCATCAATATGAGAACTTCTTGAAATTTGGATTGGGCTGAGCAGGCCTATTTTTCCTTGACACATATATCTTTTAGGGAGATGTCTACTACCTGATAGCATTTCTGGATGGAATTTACTTTCAAATAAAGTTCTTGTTGGGCAACTTCTAGCTTCTCATTGATTTCTGATGCTTGAGTTCTGAAGGCCGAAATTTCTATCACTGTGACCTATGTTAGGGGCAATCTGGCCTGCAACTACTCTATCAACTCATCATGCTGAGAGACCAGACCTTGGTTGATCTTTGAACTTTGGTGGAGGCGTTCAAGTTTATCCTATAACTATTTTATTTGTTGTCGATCACTAGCCCTGATTTGTTCAAAATCCCAGTTCATTCTCTTTCTGACAGTCTGTTCTATAGTATATATCTGATTTTGTAAGTGTTCCACCAAGAGGCACTTCTGTCGCAGTTGTTCGGTCAAATTTTCCATTGACCATTGATTGGCAGTGGTAAAAGCGCCTAATGAACCTGCAACTTCTTTTGCAAACTCTAGACCATCATGGTCATTCACGTCATACACCAGTCTTTTCCTTTTCGTGATGACTCCATCCTTTTGGTGAAATTATCTCTTCATGATAGCCTTTCATTTCTTGCTTAAAAAGAAATTTGATGGAGGCATCTCTTAGGGTGAGATAGGAGTAAGGTCACCTAAGAAAGCGAGTCCTGAATTAGGATTTTCGAAGTTGGTTTGTAGAGGGGTTAATGATGCAATGGGAGAGGCAATTTCAGTGGAATGTTGATGTCCTATTGTATTCGGGGTGCCAACAGAAGTTGTTGGTGCTGAATGTGAGAGAATTTGCACCAGGTTCATGAAGGCCTCGAACCATGCTATCACATGTGGATCATTTAGTCCTGATAGTGATGTTCTTATCTACTGAATAATACCTATGGGATTTCAAGACCTTTTCAGCTTTGTGTTTAGTGGAGGAGCTTGGCTCAGATCCTATAGACTTAGCTTCTTGTGAAGGAGGCATGGATATTGACTCTCCCTACAGTATCTTCGATAGACTGTTACACCCGTGTTTCTAAAAGTTGAGGAAACCAACTTGTTGGTCTGGGATAGGGTCAAGAATCTTCTTTGTAATTATTCATAAGATCTAACTCCCCTGAATATTTCGTCATACGGGGAATTCTCATGCATGTATCACTTCATGTTGAACTGAGCCAGATGGTTTTCCACTATCTTATGTGGATCATGTTTCTTAAACTCGATGTCAACCAATTTGACATCCTCTGGGGCTATGACCTCAACTTTAGAGTGATCAAAATCCAATAATGTAAACATGCCAACTTGAATGGGGAAAGTCGACCAAACCTTTTTCTGAGTTGCTTTCATCTCCTTGTTGATACCTCCTCCCACTATATGGTACGCTACTTCTCTACACACCAGCCTGTCGGGTAAAATTTGTGGAAGAGCATGAGGAGTAACCGAGCAACCAAAAACTCTGATATAGGAGAAATTCTCCTCAATGAACCAATATGCGAGATTGCCTAGGTTTCCCATAATCCTCACCAAAATCCAGGGAGGCGGGTGACCATAAATGGTTATGTGAATAGGTACTACGACATTGTGACATATTTCATAAACGAAATCCTTGGCTTTCTCCTCCCATAACTTGGAGTGATAAAAATGAATAGGTTCAGAAATGGTCGGGGTCCAACTCCAGTCCATTAGGGGAAAAGGGTTCATGAAACAAACAACATCCATAACATATGCTGACCTATAAAAAGGGGAAAGATGCCCTTTTGATCTTGTTGTTTTATAATCAATGATTTCCTTGGACAAATTATATGACATCATTTTGGCCCAATTGAAGGTGTAACCCTCGGCTACCTCTTTCATGATGGCTACCCATTCCACTGAGAAATGTGTAGGGATCTTCTTCCCAAAGAGGCGACAGAGCATCATGGCTAAATAAAACATATGAGCATCTAAAGATGTTGTGGCATACACACCATGAGCGTCGGTTATGAATTTCTCTTAATGTACCCACCAGGTCTCGATTATGTCATGACAGCTCCTGGCGTATTGGGCGCATTCTTTTCTCTCAAACTCTAGAAGGAATGAAACATTGTAAGTGTATTTAGGAGTAGGGGAGATTTTATACATTACTTGTAGGTGTTCTGGTCGGAAAGAGCCGATGACAACCTGCTAGTGGTTGATGATGCTCCTGGTCTGGATGTCAACATGTTCTAAGGCCCAACTTATCATATCGTTGTAAGGCATGATTCTCGAACGTGAAACTATCGTGTTCATCTCTGACTGTGCTATATGTCTAATATTAGATGCATAAGATTCATCATCTTCTTTGGCATAAGTTTTTTCTAGTTGAACCGATCCTCCTAACTTGGATCCCTAAGATCTGGATAGAAGCATGCCATACTTGGCATGAACGTCAGTAACAACCACATCCATAAGGATACATTTCACAGGAATCTGAGCTATATTTACCACCAAATATTTAATCATACCTAGACACTTAACCTTTCTAGAGTCAAATAAGTACAAATATTGATAAGGTCTGGTAATTTCGAGGCCTATTTTTTCCATGATAATATTAGGCATTAAATTATGAGATGCCCCTAAGTCTAGTATGTAATTGTGAAGTAATGATCGTACACAATTAGTGTAATATAGAATGGAGCAACAAAATCCTTATTGTTTTCAATGTGTGGACCGAACATGATTGCAGGTTTTTCATCCTGCAAATTGATAACATCAGCTTAACATTCAGCATTAGAAAAAATTATTTCTTTAGCGATTTTCTTCTTATAGATTGGGTTTTTAGCAAGTTCAACCAGAGGCATTAGGATTTTAATTTTATTAAGTTCATTTTCTAAATTGAAGCCCACGATTGTTTTTTCAATTTCTATGGTCTGAACCCGAGCTTCTGTATTTTCTGGCTTCTGAGTTTGCATTGTTCTTTTTTTAACTTGCTTTGTTTGGGCAACTTGCATCTCAGTTGATGGTTTAGTAACTACTGCCCCATTCACTTTATTTCGTGATAAAAAAAAAATCGGTGGAATATTTGTAGAAATTTTCTCTCTTGGCCTTAAATCATATTTATGTTGGAGTTCGACCATTATTGAGTTGGCGAGACCTTGACACGTAGAGTCCCCTAGATTGTTGATGTTTTCATCATTATTAAATAGGGATTCCAAGTCTAAGGATTTCTCATAATCCTGCTTGGTTAAGTGTGGCTCAAGATCTTCATCGCTAAGGTTGTTCAGATGTTCCTCTAACTCCTCATAATCTTGCATTTAATCTCTCTGCATGAAATTCTCAGTTTTAAACGGATCTTGGATCTTTTGATCTTCATTTTTTACTTGTCTTTGTTGAATCTGAGGATTATGGTTTCTCTTGAATTGATTCCTAATGTATGGATCAGGTTTGGCTTGGTATAATTCCATCCTTGAAATTTTGTTTGATAAATCTTTAATAATTTTGGCCATCTCATCCATTTTTTCCTCTGCGAACTTTCCAGATCCAGAGGGTCCTGTCTGTTCTTTGAAATGACTGGGTTCTCTGGATCTCATATCAACCTTAGTTTTTAACTTCCCATATGCCATCATATTGGACTCAATTTCTATAGCATCATCTTGCATTCTTGATAAAGTAGTAGATCTCCTTTCTCTCAAAAGTAGAGCAAAATTAGAATCAAAATCCCCTACAAAAGTGACTTTTGCAGCTGGTTGAGAAGGTTTGACTTCGGTTGGGATTTTGTGATAAAACTTATTAAACCTCTGGATAAATTCAAGGACTGATTTAGAACTCTTCTTTCTCAAAGCTCCAAATTCAGTCAAGTAATAAAGGTGATCCTTTTTCTCACCCCATTGTCTTAGGAAGGCATTTTCTAGATCATGATATGATCAAATGGAACCTATTGGGAGTCCTCTAAACCAAGTTCTCACCTATCCTTCAAACATCTGTACTAAAAATCTTGAGTAAACATCCTCGTGCTCAATGCCAAGGATTTCAACAAACTGATCAAAAAAGGCTATATGTTCAGTTGCTGTTAGATCCCCTTCTCCCATGAATTCAGCGAGATTCTTTATGTAATTTTTGGGAAAATCATGCAGGACAATAGGACAAACTAAGTGAGAATATCTAGCAGCTACCTTGGAAAATATCCTAGGGGGTTGAGCTTCTCCACCAACCCCTGCACCACCAGCACCAACACCTCTAGCACCGACCATTGAAAGTATAGGAGACAGACTTCGGGGACTATAAGGGAGATTTTCAAAAAAATTGAAAGCCTAAACCACTGACCTTTCGACTACTTCGGAGTGTTGCGAGTGAAGTTCGGGAAAAATATCGTTAGGAGATAAAATATCTAGGTGAGGGGGAAAATGGAAACTTGAGCTGGTTTTCTCAGGTTTACAAGATGTATATATATGAGAGGCGATAAGGGATGAATCTGGGTATAGATAGTAGTCTTCAGGATTTCGGGAAACATATATATTTACCTAGAGAAAGGAAACAATCAACAGAGTGTTAATGATAGTCAGGATCGAAAGGGATCCTTTGTTCTCACTGGTAAAAGTATCTGCAGGTCAATCTCAAATTTTATTTTGGGAATAATTACCTCTGGAGCTTCGAGTTTAACTTCAGGTTTACTTGTTCTTGCCTCTGCAAAATGAACTTGTTTAAAACTTTCTTTAGGGGTTAGTTCTTCAGCAGGAACCTTAACATTAACTTGCGTAACTCTAGGTTGATAGACCTTACCTGTTGATGCAACAGTCTGTCTGAGATATCTCTTTGGTTTCAACACGTTTTCGGGATCTGACACTAGTGTAGTCTGCTTTTCATCTGGGTTTTTCTTGGTATTATTTCGATTGAATGCCATTTTTTTCTACGGTGGAGTCGCCAGGTGAAAAATAAAGTAATCCTTACTCATGTATTCAATATTTGTTCACCATCAATGACCAAAATTTTACCTTGTCATTTTCCCAAGGAAAATGATTTTGTTTCTTCGTTCTCGACAACGATGCCAAAAAGATGTTGTTCCTGAGATTGACTCTAAGGCTCAAAGAATAATGTCAGGCATCAAAGGTTTTTAAAGAAATGTTTTAATGAGTGCTTTTTCTACCTTCAGTTTTATGAGAAATGATCTGTAAATGAAATTAATAATAGGATAGTACAGAGGTTGTATCTTGTTATATGAGTCACAATTATAATATCAAATGATGTAGAAAGAGTTACAAAACTGTTAAACAAAGTCAGGTATCAATTACATATAAGTCTCACCTTGTTTGCAATAGAATAAAAGTAGAAGATGCACCCTTGAAAAGGATATAAAATGTTGTAATTCACGCAGATCACATGTCTTGTTTTACTCACATTAATAACAGAGGAAAAGTTGTTTACTGAATGAAATACTGGTATAATATGATCACAGTAGATGTAATACTAAATTCCAACCAATCACTCTTCAAGAATTACAAAAAGAAATTTGGGGAAATAAAAACACAGAGGAAACACATAACTCAAATTGAACGAAACTTATAATCTTTGTCTGCACTTGTATTAATACTCAAAAAAATATATTTTCCATATTAAATTTGGCAAGAAACATCCCTATATAGATCTTAAATATATGTATTTATACAAAATCCATCACAACCGAAAACCGTTGGACTTGTTATAATACTTAACTAAAATAGAATACATCTGAATAAAACAACAACGTGTAAATATTGATGAGTTTCACTGGAGATTTCCTCTGTCTCTTCATCTGCTAGTAGAAGTGCTCATTTTCCTTAGTCCTTTGGGTTGGGTACACATGTCATTAAGGCCACCTTAATCATTTGGCTTACTATCTTGGTTGTTTGATCTCGTTTCCATCTGTCCCTTCGGGTGTGTTCAGCGGGGCAATGAATTACAGTCGAGGTCATGGGGTGAGGATAATAATATGAATAGAACAATGTTGGCTCATCAAGGGATGGATAATAGTCACAGGGAAGAGTAATTGTCCATGGAAAGAATGACGAGGGAACAAGTGCCCGATGATGAGGTGGGATGAGTGGAGGTTAGAATGCGGGTGGTAGGGATAGACAAGCTAAGTGACTGTTGGAAGGAGAAAGGTAGAGAGGGTGGAAGGGATGGACATTGTGCACATTTTCTCATTTTCTCCTAGCTACACTTGTTTTTCCTAGTTCAATGCATTGCGTTCATTTATCCATCAATGTTATCACGAACCTTGAAGGCTCAATCTTCTCATTTACTTCGAAGGAAAACAATTTCTTCTGTATTTGGGGCAACTTTTCCTAAATCATGTTTACTTCTTAGACTGTGGCCTGGAACCGTGAACTTGGGTCAACCAACTATTCTTTGATTTTTAGAAGATTGATTTGGCTCATTTCTCGGATGACTGCCTGAATAGATTCCTTGTTCTTTCTAGAGTTTTGTTGGTTCATCTCTATTTGAATTTTCCCCAGGTCCTCTAAGATATTATTCCCCTCAAACTCGATCAACTTATTGTTTAATAATGACAATGCCTCTAGAAAAGCCTCTTTCACCTCTCTGGAAAGTTTCTTACCTTCTCCTAGATTTGTTTCCCATGCCTTTAGGGCCATTTCACCTCTTATTTGTTCAGAATAAGAGAGAAGGGCATTATCTTTCTGCATCAATATGAGAATTTCTTGAAATTTGGATCGGGTCAAGAAGGCCTCTTTTTCCTTGACATAGATATCTTTTAGGGAGAGGTCTACTGCCTGATAGAATTTCTGGATGGGATTTACTTTCAGATAAAGTTCTTGCTAGGAAACTTCCAACTTCTCATTGATATCCGATAATTGAGTTATGAAGGCTGAAATGTCTATCACTATGCCCTATGTTAGTTTCAATCTGGCCTGCAACTTCTCTATCAACTCATCATGCTGAGTGACCAGACCTTGGCTGGTCTATGAACGTTGGTGGAGGAGTTCAAGGTTATCCTATAGCTGTTTGATTTGTTGTTGATCACTAGCCCTGATTTGTTCAAAATCCTGGTTCATTCTCTTTTTGACAATCTGTTCTGTAGTATATATCTTATTTTGTAAGTGTTCCACCAAAAGGCACTTTTGTCGCAGTTGTTCGGTCAAATTGTCCATCGACCATTGATTGGCAGTGGCGAAAGCGCCTAATGAACTTGCAACGTCTTTTGCAAACTCTGGACCATCATGGTCATTCATGTCATACACCAGTCTTTTCCTTTTAGTGATGACTCCATCCTTTTGGTGATATTCTCTCTTCGCGATAGCCTTTTGTTTCTTGTCGAAAAAGAAATCCGATGGAGGCATCTCTTCGGGCGAGATAGGAGTAAGGTCACCTACGAAAGTGAGTCATGAATTAGGATTTTCGAAGCTGGTTTGTAGAGGGGTTAATGATGCAATGGGAGAGGCAATTTCAGTGGAATGTTGATGTTATGTTGTATTCGGGGTGCCAACAGGAGTTGTTGGTGTTGAATGTGAGAGAATTTGTTTCGGGTTCATGAAGGCCTCAAACCGTGTTATCACATGTGGATCATTTAGTCCTGATAGTGACGTTCTTATCTCCTGAAATAATACCTCTCGACTTTTCAGGACCTTTTCAGCTTTGTGTTTAGTGGAGGAGCTTGGATCAAATCCTATAGACTTAGATTCCTGTGAAGGAGGCATGGATATTGAATCTCCCTACAGAAGACTGTTCCACCTGTGTTTCTAAAAGCTGAGGAAACCAACTTGTTGGTCTGGGAGTAGGGTCAGGAATCTTCTTTAGAATTCCTCATAAGATCTAAATCCCCTGAATATTTCATCATACGGGAAATTATCATGCTGAACTGAGCTAGATGGTTTTCCACTATCTTATGTGGATCATGTTTCTTAAACTCGATGTCAACCAATTTGACATCCTCCTGGGCTACGAACTCAAGTTTAGAGTGACCAAAATCCAATAATGTAAACATGCCAAATTGAATGGGGAAAGTCGACCAAACCTTTTTCTGAGTTGCTTTCATCTCCTTACCGATACCTCCTCATACTATATGGTACGCTACTTCTCTACACACTAGCCTGTAGGGTAAAAATTGTGGGAGAGCATGAGGAGGAAGTGAGCAACCAAAAACTCTGATATAGGATCAATTCTCCTCAATGAACCAATCTGCAAGCTTTCCTAGGTTTCCCATAATCCTCACCGAAATTCGGGGAGGTGGGTGATCATAAATGGCTATGTGAACAGGTACTATGACATTGTGACATATTTCATAAACAAAATCCTTGGCTTTCTCCTCCCATAACTTGGAGTGATAAAAATGAATAGGTTCAGAAATGGTCGGGGTCCAACTAAAGTTCATTAGGGGAAAAGGGGTCATGAAACATTCGACATCCATAACATATGCTGACATGTAAAAAGGGGTAGGCTACCCTTTTGATCTTGTTGTTTTATAATCAACGATTTCCTTGGCCAAATTATCCGACATCATTTTGGCCCAATTGAAAGTGTAACCCTCGATTACCTCATTCATGATGGCTACCCATTCCACCGAGAAATGTGTAGGGATCTTCTTCCTGAAGAGGCGACAGAGCATCATGGCTACATACAACATATGAGTGTCTAAAGATGTTGTGGTGTACACACCATGAGCGTTGGTTATGAATTTCTCCTAATGTCCCCACCAGGTCTTGATTATGTCACGACTGCTCCTGGCGTATTGGGTGCATTCTTTTCTCTCGAAATCTAGAAGGAATGCGACATTGTAAGTGTATTTAGGATTAGGGGAGATTTTATACATTACTTGTAGGTGTTTCTGGTCGGAAAGAGCCGATGACAACCTATTGGTGGTTGATGATGGTCCTGGTCTGGATGTCAACATGTTACAAGGCCCAACTTATCATATCGTTGTAAGGCATGATTCTCGGTCGTGCAACTATCTTGTGCAGCTCTGACTGTGCTATATGTCTAAGCTTAGATGCATTAGAGTCATCGTCTTCTTCGGTAGAGTCTTTGGGACAACTGATAATTTCACGTTCCAGGATCTAAAAACTTGTGTCCAAGTTTATGGTGTCCATGAATCATGGAGTAGTGTCCGATAGAATGTATGCATTTAGGTTTGAATCTTCACTTGTTGCATCAAGATTTTTTTCCATTTTTCACGGTGCCATAATCCTCAAGGAAACAGAGTGAGCTTACCTGTTATAGGGGAAGTCTGTGAGTTCTTCCCTAGATAAAACTGCTAATTGTGAATGGTGAAAATGATTTTGAAATTGAAGTTCTTTTATTCAAACAAAAATTTATTGATCTCGTATAGCCTCACTGACGAGGAATTTATTAACCTTAATGGAATTGACTACCTAGCGATCCACAATCCTCGTTTTAAATCATTATGTTTAATCGATCATAAATGCCATCGATACTTCGACAATTCGCGTTCGGGAGCTTTGGATGTGACAGGGTGGAAACCTCCTGAATCCGCGGAGGAGTTAATCTCTGAATAATGTCTTTTAAATCTTAATTAACCGTATTTAAAACGTTGAATTAACTTCAAGTGTTTCAGAAGTTTGGACTTCAGGGGTTTTGAATATAGCACAAGAGAAATTTCCCGAAATCCGAAACTACGAAGTAAATAAGTTACGAGTAATCTCCCTTAAGTATTAATTAACTGTGTTTAACTTTTGTTATTAAATGTTTTATTAACTCCTTTTTACTCTTTGAAATGTCCAATGATTTGACATTTTGAAAATTTGGTGATTTGTGAACTCACTCTTTGTTAAACTCCCGAAGGGCCATCTCCCGGAGTGATGTGGCAGAGATGATGTCATTTTGGATGACGTGTCAAAAAGAGAGAGGTGCCACGTGTCACCTGAGAGCGTGTGAATCATCCAACGAAAACTTCAAGAATAAGTGCCACGTGTCATCTTATGAAAGATTTAAAAGACATGTGTCCTATGACTTGTGTTCGTGAGTTCTTTAGGATTTATAGCGAGCTATTATTTTCGGGTTTCAGAGCTTCGGGGTTTTTATTGTTTAGATTTATTGGAACATCTGAAGTGCAGAGCTCTGAAGCGACTATTAGAGACTTACTCTTTAAAACTCAGGCGGCTCCAAAACTTCGGAGGTCACTAGGATCGTTCGATAAAAAACGGAAACTCATCAATGACGGATATCATATGCGCTTTATTATTAAATAACAAGTAATGGATTTGATTTAAAATTAAAAGACCATTTTCCAAGTTTTTTCTTTCTTTGGGTAAAATTTTATTCCTAAGAGGTGAAAAATATAAAGCTCAAAAGTTCAGAATTGTGTGTGTTCCAACACTTAGAAACCTCGAACTTCGCAAATAAATTTGTTTCTCTTGGTT
>ML778726.1:1849192-1948277 GCA_009831015.1 Picea engelmannii | reverse complement strand
TCTTTCCATGGAAAGAATGATGAGGGAACAAGTGTCTGATGATGAGGTGGGATGAGTGGAGGTTAGAATGTGGGTGGTAGGGATAGACGAGGTAAGTGACTGTTGGAAGGAGAAAGGTAGAGAGGGTGGAAGGGATGGACACTATGAAAATTTTCTCATTTTCTCCCAGCTACACTTGCTTTTCCCAGTTCAATGCATTGCATGCATCTATCCATCAATGATATCAATAATATTGAAGGCTCAATCTTCTCATTTACTTCATAGTAAAATAATTTCTTCTGTATTTGGGGCAGCTTTTCCTGAATCTTTCTTACTTCTTGGATTGTGTCCTAGAACTGCGAGCTTGGGTCAACCAACCATTCATTGATTTTTAGAAGATCAATTTGGATCATTTCTCGGATGGATGCCTGAATAGCTTCCTTATTCTTTCTGGAGCTTTGTTGGTTCATCTCTATCTCAATTTTCCCTATGGCCTCTAAGATATTATTCCCCTCAAAATCGATCAAATTCTTGTTTAATGGTGATAATTCCTCTAGACAAGACTCTTTCACCTCTTTGGCAAGTTTCTTACCTTCTCCCATATTTTTCTCCCAGGCTTTTAGGGCCATTTCTCCTCTTATTTGTTCAGAATAAGAGAGAAGAGGAAAAGCAAGGGCATTAGCTTTCTGCATCAATATGAGAACTTCTTGAAATTTGGATCGGGATGAGCATGCCTCTTTTTCCTTGACATAGATATATTTTAGGGAGAGGTCTACTGCCTGATAGAATTTATGGATGACATCTACTTTCAAATAAATTTCTTTCTTTAGTTCTGAAGGCCGAAATGTCTATCACTGTGCCCTATGTTTAGGTCAATTTGGCCTGCAATTTCTCTATCAACTCATCACACTGAGTGACCAAAACTTGGTTGGTCTGTCAACTTTGGTGGAGAGAATCAAGGTTATCATGTAGTTGTTTGATTTGTTGTCAATCACTAGCCCTGATTTGCTCAAAATCCTGGCTCATTCTGTTTCTGACAGTTTGTTCTGCAGTATATATCTGGTTTTGCAAGTGTTCCACCAAGAGGCACTTATGTCGCATTTGTTCGATCAAATTGTCCACCTATGATTGATTGGTAGTGACGAAAGCACCTAACAAACCTGCAACTTATTTTGCAAACTATGGACCATCATGGTCATTATCGTCATACACTAGTCTTTTCCTTTTATTGATGACTCCATCCTTTTGGTGAGATTCTCTCTTCATGATAGCCTTTCGTTTCTTGCTGAAAAATAAATCTGATGGAGGCATCTCTTTGGGCGAGATAGGAGTAAGGTCACCTACAAAAGTGAGTCCTGAATTAGGATTTCCGAAGATGGTTTGTAGAGGGGTTAATGATGCAATGGGAGAGGCAATTTCGGTGGAATGTTGTTGTCTTATTGTAATCGAGGTGCCAACAGGAGTTGTTGGAGTTGAATGAGAGATAATTTGTCCCGGATTCATGAAGGCCTCGAACCGTGCTATCACCTGTGGATCATTTATTCCTGATAGTGACGTTCTTATCTCCTGAAATAATACCTCTGAGATTTTTGGGACCTTTTAAGCTTTGTGTTTAGTGGAGGATCTTCGCTTAGATCCTGTAGACCTAGATTCCTGTGAAGGAGGCATGGCTATTGACCCTCCCTGCAGTATCTTTGGTAGACTATTCCGCATGTGTTTCTAAAAGCTGAGGAAACCAACTTGTTGGTCTAGGGGTAGGGTCAGGAATCTTCTTTGGACTTCCTCATAAGATCTAACTCCCCTGAATATTTTGTCATACGAGGAATTCTCATGCATGTATCGCTTCATGTTGAACTGATCCATATGGTTTTCGACTATCTTATGTGGATCATGTTTCTTAAACTCGATGTCAACCAATTTGACATCCTACAGGGTTGCGACATCAATTTTAGAGTGACTGAAATCCAATAATGTAAACATGCCAACTTGAATGGAGAAAGTCTGCCAAACCTTTTTCTGAGCTCCTTTCATCTCCTTGGTGATACCTCCTACCATTGTCTAGTATGCCACTTCTCTACACACCAGCCTATTGGGTAAAAATTGTGGGAGAGCATGAGGTGGAACCGAGCAAGCAAAAACTCTGATGTAGGAGAAATTCTCCTCAATGAACCAATTTTCGAGCTTGCCTAGGTTTCCCATAACCCTCACTAAAATCCGGGGAGGTGGGTGACCATAAATGGATATGTGAACAGGTACTATGACATTGTCACAGATTTCATAAAAGAAATCCTTGGCTTTATCCTCCCATAACTTGGAGTGAGAAAAATGAACAGGTTCAGAACTGGTCGAGGTCCAACTCCAGTTCATCAGGGGAAAAGGGGTCATGAAACAGATGACATCCATAACATATGATGACATGTAAAAAGGGGCAGGCTACCCTTTTGATCTTCCTGTTTTATAATCAATGATTTCCTTGGCCAAATTATCCGACAACATTTTGGCCCAATTGAAAGTGTAACCCTCAGCTACCTCGTTCATGATGGCTACCCATTCCACCGATAAATGTGTAGGGCTCTTCTTCCTGAACAGGAAATAGAGAATCATGGCTACATACAACATATGAGCATCTAAATGTGTTGTGGCATATGTACCATGAGCGTCGATTCTAAATTTCTTTGGATGTCCTCACCAGGTCTTGATTATATCATGACCTATCCTGGTGTATTGGTCCCATTATTTTCTCTCGAACTCTAGAAGGAATGTGGCATTGCAAGTGTATTTAGGAGTAGGGCAGAGTTTATACATTACTTGTAGGTTTTCTTGTCGAAAAGAACCAACGACAACCTCCTGGTGATTGATGATGCTCCTGGTCTGGATGTCAACATGTTCAAAGGCCCAGCTTATCATATCGTTGTAAGGCATGATTCTTGGGCATGCAACCATCTTGTGCAACTCTGACTGTGCTATATGTCTAAGCTTAGTTGCATAAGAGTCATCGTCTTCTTCAGTGGAGTCTTATGGAAAGTTGATGGTTTCACATTCGAGGATGACAAAAACTTGTGTCCAAGTTTTAATGGTGTCCGCAACTTGCGGAGTAGTGTCTGATAGAATGTATGCATTTGAGTTTGAATCTTCACTTGTTGCATCAATCGTTTTTGTTATTTTTCTCAGCACCCTAATCCTCAAGGAAACAAAGTGAGCTTACCTGTTACAGGGGAAGTCTGTGAGTTCTTCACTAGATAAAAATGCTAATTGCGATTTTGGAATTGAACTGGTTTTATTCAAACAAAAGTTTATTGATCTTCGTATAGCCTCAATGACGAGGAATTTATTAACCTTAATGGAATTGACTACCTAGCAATCGACAATCCTCATTTGAAATCATTATCTTTAATCGGTATAAATGCCATCAATACTTCGACGGTTCCCATTCGAGAGCTTTGGATGTGACAGGGTGGAAACCTCCCAAATCCTGAATCCGCGGAGGAGTTAATCTCCTAATAATCTCTTTTAAATCTTAATTAATCATGTTTAAAACGTTGAAATAACTTCAAGTGTTTCGGAAGTTCAGACTTCGGGGGTTTTGAATATAGCACAAGAGAAATTTCCCGAAATCTAAAATTGCGAAGCAAATAAGTTACAAGTAATATCCCTTAAGTCTTAATTAATCTTGTTTAACTTCCATTATTAAATGTTTTATTAACTCCTTTTTACTCTTCGAAATTTCCAATGCTTCGAAATTTTGAAACTTCGGTGATTTGTGAACTCGCTCTTTGTTAAAATACTGAAGGGCCATCTCTCGTAGTGACGTGGAAAATAGGGCATCATTCTAGATTACATGTCAAGAAGAGAGAGGTGCCATGTGTCACCCGAGAGCGTGTGAATAATCCAACGGAAACTTCAAGAATAAGTGTCATGTGTCATCTTATGAAATAATTAAAAGACACATGTCCTATGACTCTTGTTCATGAGTTCTTTAGGATTTATCGCGAGCTGTTATTTTCAAGTTTCAAAGCTTCAGGGTTTTTATTTTTTAGATTTGTTGGAACATCTTAAGCGTGGAGCTCCGAAGTGACCGCTAGAGAATTACTCTTTAAAACTCAGTCGGCTCCAAAACTTCGGAGGTCATTAGGATCGTTCGATCAAAAAAGGAAACTCATCAACGATAGATATTGTACCTGCTTTATTATTAAATAACAAACAATGAATATTATTTAAAATTGAAAGGCTATTTTCCAAGTTTTTTCTTTATTTGGGTAAAATTTTATTCCTAAGAGGTGAAAAATATAAAGCTCAAAAGTTCGGAATTGTGTGGGTTCCAATAGTATACCAAGTGCCTTTATTGGTTAAATGGAGTCATTATTTCTTTTTTGAAAAACATTTTCCAATTTTATTCAAGAATTAATCATTTATAGAAGAACGAACTTAACCAAATCTTAAGAAACTTCAAAACATACTTGATTATTGATCTTAAGTTAAGCTATTTAGAATTTCCTTTTCTTACAACTGATTTTAGAATTGTTTAAGATAATCAAAATAGCTTTAATTAAAATATCAGACTCCAACCGACTTCGTTTTCATCAAGGTTAAGCAGATGTAAAAATTTATTTACGGAATCCCTAGTTGGTTTAGGATGTAAATATCACCGGAAAGAGAACTAGATGACAGAGTATGTTATATGGATATGTATGAAAACTTTACAGATATCATAGATATTGCTTCACTGCCAGCGAGCATGTTCAGTACCCTGGTGAAGTTATCCACTTCTCCCATTGAATTTCCTTTCACCACTTCAATTAGTATTTTTGTACTTTGCTGAGATGAGGGCAATCAAATTATGAATTTCCTTTCATCGTCTCTTTTGGACAAGATAAGGGAAATCAAATTACAAATATCCTTTCACCATCTATCTTATATTTTAACATTTTAAACTGGGGGAAATCAATCTGTATGTATCATACAAGGGATGACATTTGTTTAAATTTTTTGAAAATGAGGTCTTTCAACGATTTTAAGAATACTCTGAAACTATCTTTCTTCTGATTTTCAATACATCTTCGCCTATAGGGGAGAATTTTATGTGAATCTTAATCTTTTCAGGGATCAACCTTGAGAGAATTAGTCAGTTTAAAGTCTGATAGAAGAGATAAAATTATCAGGATTAGCCTAGACATACTTTTTTCAATTGAAATCAAAGGAACATGAAGATTTTCGCCTAATCTTGTTTTGAAAATATGTTTTTGAGTTCTCAGATTCAAGGTGAGTTTATTTATTTCTATGAATATTAAGCAAGGATAAATAAAATCTGAAGTGGATAAGAACTTGGGGAAAGGCAAAAGTAACCAAACTAAGGATTTGAAGGACATGGCACAAAAATCCCAATCCCACATAAGTTTGTGTATTTAATTCAAACTTCCTTCTATATTGTTTATTTTTATTTTATTTTTAATGTAAAGATGGATTTAGAACTTATAAGTATGACCCTTTAATCTGTATTTTTATACCTCTCTGATTTTTAGGTCGGGTGATAGTATTTTTATGAGTGAAAATTCCTTCTGATTCATTTCAAAGAATTCCTTAAAATTTTTATTTGAACTAGAAAGGTAGGAACTCATATCTCGTTTTGTTTTTTAACTTTCAACCAGTAAGATCATTAATTCATCACCTGTTTTGACATAAATTGGATGTTTGAAAAATGAGCGTCGAATTCTTATTCAGCCTCACCTCCCATTCAACAAGATATATTCTGCAAAAGGAATGAAATGACAAATGTCAGAAAATCTCATAGAATAGAGATGGTATGTGATACATATGTTTTTATATTTTGTTTTAATGATGTCAAGAAAAAATAATTTATTGAAAATATTCACAACAAATGATCAAATGAATTGGATAATTTACAAAAGAAAAATCGAAAATTGAAATAACGAATTTCAATCCAAACCTATATATACAATGGAAATCTGAAATATGAATACTGCATGAAATGTTTTAAGTAAATCCCATTGATAGGAGCGTCAAGGATTTATCCATCAATATTTTCTAGTGAGAAAGAGTTTTTTCCCTCAACAGCTGCAATTTTGAATGGTCCGAACCAGAGATGATCGAACTTGCCATGGTTCCCTACATCTTCTTTTCTAGCCTCCCATTTTAAAACTAAATCGCCGGGAAGAAACTCCCTGTCTTTATCTTTTTTATCCAAAAGGGCCTTCATATTATCCTGGTACTTTTGAATTTTATCATCCACTTCCACTCTGTTTTGTTGAACTTCAATGATTTGAATCATCCTTCTCGTAACGTCGTTTGGCTCTTCATTTGCATCCTGCTAGAGTTTCATCACAAGAAGAGAAAGATTGATAGGAAGGACAATGTCAGTACCATAAACCAATTGGAAAGGAGGCATACCTATCGATTTCTTGGTGCTAATTTGGTTTGCCCATAGGGCATACTTTAGGTGGATATGCTAAGATTTTTTATTTTCTGTCAAAAAAATTTTGATTATAGTCATCAGGCTCTTGTTAGATGATTCGGCCAACCCATTTCTCTGAGGATAATAAGTTGTAGAATGACCTAAAACAATATTGTATTTCTGGCAGAAATTGATCATTGCCATAGACTTAAAAGCTTGAGAGTTGTCAGTGACTATTTTTCGAGGACAACCAAATATTGATAGGATTTTTTCTTCCAAGAGGTTTATTACTACCGAAGTTATAGCATTTCGAGTTGGAATGGCTTCAACCCATTTCGTAAAGTAATCAATAGCAGTTAGAATCCATTTATGTTGAGAACTTGATTTCATATGGATTTCTTCGATGAAGTCTAGACCCCATTGTTGGAAAGGAGCTTCAAATTTTACTGGGATTAAAGGTAGGGAATGGAGTTTCTGCTTACCAGCAAATAGTTGGCACGAATTGCAGGCTCTGACCCTTGCATTCACATCAGTAAATAACTTTGGCCAATAATATCCAGCCCTTAAAATATTATAAGTTGTCTCTCTTTAGGCATGATGCCCCCCACATACTCCTTCATGGAATTCGTCAATGACTCCTTCTGTTTTAGCTTCTGTCAGGAAACATAACAAGAAACCTAGAGGATCTTTCTAGTACATCTTTCCATCAACAATGCAATACTTAATTGTGTTTAGTTTTAAAGTCCTTGCTTTTGAAGGAGCCATGTTATTTGGGCATTGAAGAGTAAGGAGGTATGTAACAATATCACGGTATCAGGTAGAGGAAGAAAAATTATCTTCAATCTGAATAATAGGTGTCTGATCGTCAATTTCTTCTATATCCAAGAGAGAATCATGTGATTCAAGGTTATTTATTCTGAGTGCTCTAAAATTTGATTCAACTAATAGCCTCGCCAGACCTTGACCTTTGACTAGCTTGGTCGGTTTCACTTCTAGATCAAACTCTTGAATTTTATCCAACCATATCCCTCTTATTCCATCACTATCTGGCTGAACTAATATATCCTTAATAGTGTTCATTGGCACATAGGTGATTAATTTTTAGTGAAAAACATATGTTCTGAAAGATTTGAGAGCCTTCACCATTGCATAAGCTTGTTTTTCAAGTATATCGTATCTTAATTTTGCATCCCTGAGGCTTTTGCTGAAGAAAGATATTGGTTGTTCGAATCCTTCTTCGTTCTTTTGAAGGAGTACTACTGCAACAATATGTTCAGAAGTGAATGAGAAGATTAATAATTCCTTTGTATAGTCCAGACTTGCTAGTACTGGTGCTTCCCCTATAGCTTTCTTGACATACTCTAAATATTCTTTGGCTTCTGCAATCCATTTTACTTTGTTGTCCCTTTTTAACATATCTGTAATCATTTTGATTATTTCAGCAAAGTTGGGAATAAATCTTCTCAAAAAGTTGACCTTGATTCCTTCTTTTGACATTATATGGCCTAAAATATTACCTTCTTGCATAGAGAAATGTGATTTTTTGGGATTAAGAGACAAACCAAATTTTCTACATTTTTCGAAGGTTTGTCTGAGGTGTAGCAAATGTTCTGCATCAGAATTGGAAAAAAAATGTTAGATCATCTAGATAAATAAAAACAAATTTTTCTCTCTCACTGAAGAACAAGATATACATTTCTCTCTGGAAAGTGGCTCCTACATTAATCAAACCAAAGGGAGTTTTATCGTACATAAAGTTTCCCCATGGAGTGGTAAATACAGTCTTTTCTATGTCATCTTCATGAACAATGATATGATTATATCCTGAAAAAACATCAATCATGGAAATCGTATTAGCCCCTACTACCTTCTCTAGAACATGGTCCATCTTTGGGAGCGGGTAGTTATCTTTAAGAGACAACCGATTTAAGTTTCTAAAATCAACGCAGAGTCTTATTTCATCGTTCTTCTTTCTAACTAGGACCAAATTGTCCACCCATTCAGAGTATCTAAGTGGAATGATGATTTTTTCATTGAGGAGTTTCTTAACTTCCCTCTCTATCACTGGCAGGAGAATAGGGTTTATCTGTCTAAGCTTCTGCCTGAAAGGTTTAATACCATGTTGTAAAGGAATCTTGTGTTCAATAACATAGGTATCGTAAATTTTTAGATCGTCATAAGACCATGCAAAAACATCTTTATACTTCCTAAGTAATTCAACGTACTTACTCTTTATTTGGGTCGGAAGGTATTTTGATATTTTGACCATTTTAGGATCTTCATTAGTTCCTACATTACAGTGTTCAACCTCTTTGGGTTGAGGTCGTAAGGTAGACTTTAAAGGTATGTCATCCTGGTCAAACAACCTTTATAAGGGGATCAAAGCTTTGGGAATCTGATTTTTCTTAAGGAAGAGCATGCGATGATTTGCAATCTTATCTTGGAATTTTTCTGGGTTCTCCCCTTCCTGCATAATCCAAGCAGAATCATTCTGATTTTCCTGATCTATGTGAGTCTCAAAAAACTCGTCAACCATTTCCAGGAACTATTTTATTTGTTATTCATCTTCAATCACTTGCCAGTGTTGAACATTGTTCGGTATCGAAGTTCTATGTCTCATCTCGATGTGATATTTTAGTTTCAAAACAATAGGTGGTATGAAGGTTCCAACAGCCTTGGCCAAGGAATTAGCTTACTGATTTTGCATTCTGGGAATAGAGTGAATATTAAAGGATGAGAAGAAATTCTCTATAAGATCCCAGGCACAATTTATGTATGATCTCAACCTTGGATTCATATCTTGATATTGTTGTTTTACATTTTTTACAATGAGCTCTGGATCAACATAAACTATCACATGTTCGATTTTTAACTTCCTTGCGGCTTCTAATCCTAAAACCAAAGCTTCATATTCGCAGACATTATTGGTATAATCCACCTCCCACTGTAATCTATAAGAGAAAGGAATAACATACTCATCACCTGGTGCCATGAATAAAACCCCAGCTCCCGCTCCTTCGTAGGATGAGGCACCATCGAAGAACATTTTCCACATTCCTTCTCTATCATTTACACTTTTCTTTGAAATTTCTATTTTTTGGTTTTCTTCTTCTATACATTATTCAAAATAATCATCTATAGATAATATACAATTTCCTAAGTCTTGATCAACAACATAGACTAGGTAATTATTGGGGTTTTGAGGGTCACTTATAGTATACGCCAATCTAGTTTCTCTGTACAGTCGAGTGAATTGTCCACCAAAAATCAGAATTGTAGCGTAAGTCATGTCTAGTTGAACCGATCCTCCTAACTTGGAGACCCAAGATATGGATAGAAGCATGCCATACTTGGCAGGAACGTCAGCAACAACCACATACATAAGGATACTTTTCATAGGAATCTGAGCAATATTTACCACTGAATATTTAATCATACCTAGAAACTTAACCTTTCTAGAATCAAACGAGTAAAAATATTGATAAGGTCTGGTAGTTTCGAGGCCTAGTTTTTCCATGATAATATTAGGCATTAAATTATGAGATGCCCCTAAGTCTAGCATGCAATTGCAAAGTAAATGATCCTGCACAATTAGTGTAATATAGAATGGAGCAACAAAATCCTT
The DNA here is from genome assembly GCA_009831015.1 of Picea engelmannii. NCBI lineage: Eukaryota > Viridiplantae > Streptophyta > Pinopsida > Pinales > Pinaceae > Picea > Picea engelmannii. The sequence continues at coordinate 1,938,264 of ML778726.1, read as the reverse complement.
ATTGTTTTCAATGTGTGGACTGAACATGATTGTAGGTTTTTCATCATGCAAATTGATAACATCAGCTTGACTTTCAGCATTAGAAAAAATTATTTCTTTAGCGATTTGCTTCTTATAGATCGGGTTTCTAGCAAGTTCAACCAGAGGCATTGGGATTTTAATTTTGTTAAGTTCATTTTCTAAATTGAAGCCCACAATTGTTTTTTCAATTTCTATGGTCTGAACCTGAGCTTCTGTATTTTCGGTCTTCTTAGTTTGCATTGTTCTTGTTTTAACTTGCTTTGTTCGGGTAGCTTGCATCTCAGTTGATGGTTTAGTAACTACTGCCTCATTCACTTTATTTCGTGATAAAAAACAAATCGGTGGAATATTTGTAGAAATTTTCTCTCTTGGCCTTAAATCATATTTATGTTGGAGTTCGGCCATTATTGAGTAGGCTAGACCTTGATAAGTACAGTCCCCCATATTGTTGATGTTTTCATCATTACTAAATAGGGATTTTGGGTCTAAGGATTTCTCATAATCCTACTTGGTTAAGTGTGGCTCAAGATCATAATCTCTAATGTTGCTATGATCTTCCCCTAACTCCTCATAATCTTGCATTTCATCACTTTGCATGAAATTCTCAGTTTTAAACGGAGCTTGGATATTTTGATCTTCATTTTTTACTTGTTTTTGTTGAATCCGAGGATTGTGGTTTCTCCTGAATTGATTCCTAATGTATGGATCAGGTTTGGCTTTCTCTAATTCCATCTTGGAAATTTTGTTTGATAAATCTTTAATAATTTTGGCCATCTCATCCATTTTTTCCTCAACGAACTTTCCAAATACAGAGGGCCTTGCCTGTTCTTTGAAAGGCCTGGGTTCTCTGGCTCCCATATCAACCTTAGTTTTTAACTTTCCATATGCCATCATATTGGAGTCAATTTCTATAGCATCATCTTGCATTCTTGATAAAGTAGTAGATCTCCTTTCTCTCAAAAGTAGAGAAAAATCAGAATCAAAAGCCCTGCAAAAGTGACTTTTGCAGCTGGTTGAGAAGGTTTGACTTCGACTGGGATTTTGTGATAAAACTTATTAAACCTCTGGATAAATTCAAGGATTGATTCATAAGTCTTCTTTCTCAAATCTCTGAATTTGGTTAAGTATTGAATGTGATCCTTTTTCTTGCCCCATTGTCTTAGGAAGGTATTTTCTAGATTGTCCTATGATCATATGGAACCTACTGGGAGTCCTCTGAACCAAGTTCTCACTTGTCCTTAAAACATTTGTACTGACAATATTGAGTAAGCGTCCTCGTGCTCAATGCCAAGGATATCAACAAACTGATCGAAAAGGTTATATGTTCAGTTGTTGTTAGATTCGCTTCTCCCATGAATCCAAGGAGATTCTTCATGTAATTTTCGGGAAAATCATGCAGCACAATAGGACGAACTAAGTGATCATATCTAGAAACTACCTTGGAAAAGATCCTAGGGGGTTGATCTTGTACATCAACCTCTGCACCACCAACACCAACACCTCTAGCACCGACCATTGAAAGTATATGAGACGGACTTCAGGGACTAAAAAGGAGATTTTCAAAATATTTGAAGGCTTGAACCACTGAACTTTCGACTACTTCAGGGTGTTGCGAGTGAAGTTAGGGAAACATATCGTTAGGAGACAAAAGATCTAGGTGAGGGGGGAAAGGGAAACTTGGGTTGTTTTTCTCAGGTTTACCAGATGTATATATATGAGAGGCAATAGGGGATGACTCTGGGTATAGATAGTACTCTTCAGGATTTCGGGAAACATAAACCTTTACTTCGGGAAAGGAAATAATCGATAGAGTTTTAATGGCAGTAGGGATCGACATGGATCCTTTGTTCTCACTGCTAAAGTATCTGCCAGGTCAATCTCAAATTTTATTTCGGTAATAATTACCTGTGGAGCTTCGAGTTTAACTTCAGGTTTACTTGTTGATGCCTCTCCAGAATGAAATTGTTTAAAAATTTCTTTAGGGGTTAGTTCTTCAGCAGGAACCTTAACATTAAATTGTGTAAATCTAGGTTGATAGACCTTACCTGCTGATGCAACAGTCTGTCTGAGATATCCCTTTGGTTTCAACAATTTTTCAGGATCTGACACTAGTGCAGTCTTCTTTTCGTCTGGGTTTTTCTTGGTGTTATTTTGATCGAATGCCATTTTTTTCTATGGTGGAGTCGCCAGGTGAAAAATAACGTAAGCCTTACTCACGTATTCAATCTTTGTTCACCATCAAAGACACAAATTTTAACTTGTTGTTTTCCCAAGGAAAATGATTTTGTTTCTTCATCCTCGACAACGACGCCAAAAATTTGTTGTTCCTGAGATTGATTCTAAGGCTCAAAGCATAATGTGAGGCATCAAAGGTTTTTAAAGAAATGTTTTAATGAGTGTTTTTTCTACCTTCAGTTTTATGAGAAATGATCTTTAAATGAAATTAATAATAGGACAGTGCAGAGGTTGTATCTCGTTATATGAGTCACAATTATAATATCAAATGATGTATAAAGAGATACAAAACTGTTAAACAAAGTCGGGTATCAATTACATGTAAGTCTCACCTTGTTTGCAGTAGAAGAAAAGTAGAAGATGCACCCTTGAAAAGGATATAAAATGCAGTAATTCACACAGATCACAGGTCTTGTTTTACTCATAGTAATAATAGAGGAAAAGTTGTTTACTGAATGAACTCCTGGTATAATATGATCACAATATATGTAATACTAAATTGCAACCTATCACTCTTCAATAATTACAAAAAGAAATTTGGGGAAATGAAAACACAGAGGAAACACATAACTCAAATTGAACGAAACTTAGAATCTTTGTCTGCCCTTGTATTAATACTCAAAAAAATATATTTTCCATATTAAATTCAGAAAGAAGCAACCCGATATAGATCTTAAATATATGTATTTATACAAAATCTGTCACAATCGAAAACCGTTGGACTTCTTAGAATACTTAACTAAACATAGAATACATCTGAATAAAACAACAACGTGTAAATATTGATGAGTTTCACTGAAGATTTCCTCTGTCTCTTCATCTGCTAGCAGAAGTCCTCATTTTACTTAGTCCTTTGGGTTGGGTACACATGTTATTAAGGCCACCTTAATCATTCGACTTACTTTCTTGGTTGTTTGATCTCATTTCCATATGTTCCTTCGGGTGTGTTCAGCGGGGCAATGAATTATAGTCGAGGTCATGGGGTGAGGATAATCATATGAATAACACAACGTTGGTTCGTCAAGGGATGGTTAACAATCATAGGGAAGAGTAATTGTCCATGGAAAGAATGATGAGGGAACAAGTGTCCGATGATGAGGTGGGATGAGTGGAGGTTAGAATGCGGGTGGTAGGGATAGATGAGGTAAGTGATTGTTGGAAGGAGAAAGGTAGAGAGGGTGGAAGGGATGGACACTGTGCACATTTTCTCATTTTCTCCTAGCTACACTTACTTTTCCTAGTTCAATGCATTGCATGCATTTATCCATCAATGCTATCACAAAAATTGAAGGCTCAATCTTCTCATTTACTTCGAAGGAAAACAATTTATTCTATATTTGGAGCAGCTTTTCCTGAATCTTGTTTACTTCTTGGACTGTGGCCTGGTACCGTGAACTTGGGTCAACCAACCATTCATTGATTTTTAGAAGATCAATTTGGCTCATTTCTCGGATGACTTCCTGAATAGCTTCCTTGTTCTTTCTAGATCTTTGTTGGTTCATCTCTATCTGAATTTTCCCCATGGCCTCTAAGATATTATTCCCCTCAAACTCGATCAACTTCTTGTTTAATGATAATAATGCCTCTAGACAGGTCTCTTTCACCTCTCTGGCAAGTTTCTTACCTTCTCCCAGATTTGTTTCCCAGGCCTTTAGGGTGATTTTGCCTCTTATTTGTTCTGCATCAATATGAGAACTTCTTGAAATTTGGATTGGGCTGAGCAGGCCTATTTTTCCTTGACACATATATCTTTTAGGGAGATGTCTACTACCTGATAGCATTTCTGGATGGAATTTACTTTCAAATAAAGTTCTTGTTGGGCAACTTCTAGCTTCTCATTGATTTCTGATGCTTGAGTTCTGAAGGCCGAAATTTCTATCACTGTGACCTATGTTAGGGGCAATCTGGCCTGCAACTACTCTATCAACTCATCATGCTGAGAGACCAGACCTTGGTTGATCTTTGAACTTTGGTGGAGGCGTTCAAGTTTATCCTATAACTATTTTATTTGTTGTCGATCACTAGCCCTGATTTGTTCAAAATCCCAGTTCATTCTCTTTCTGACAGTCTGTTCTATAGTATATATCTGATTTTGTAAGTGTTCCACCAAGAGGCACTTCTGTCGCAGTTGTTCGGTCAAATTTTCCATTGACCATTGATTGGCAGTGGTAAAAGCGCCTAATGAACCTGCAACTTCTTTTGCAAACTCTAGACCATCATGGTCATTCACGTCATACACCAGTCTTTTCCTTTTCGTGATGACTCCATCCTTTTGGTGAAATTATCTCTTCATGATAGCCTTTCATTTCTTGCTTAAAAAGAAATTTGATGGAGGCATCTCTTAGGGTGAGATAGGAGTAAGGTCACCTAAGAAAGCGAGTCCTGAATTAGGATTTTCGAAGTTGGTTTGTAGAGGGGTTAATGATGCAATGGGAGAGGCAATTTCAGTGGAATGTTGATGTCCTATTGTATTCGGGGTGCCAACAGAAGTTGTTGGTGCTGAATGTGAGAGAATTTGCACCAGGTTCATGAAGGCCTCGAACCATGCTATCACATGTGGATCATTTAGTCCTGATAGTGATGTTCTTATCTACTGAATAATACCTATGGGATTTCAAGACCTTTTCAGCTTTGTGTTTAGTGGAGGAGCTTGGCTCAGATCCTATAGACTTAGCTTCTTGTGAAGGAGGCATGGATATTGACTCTCCCTACAGTATCTTCGATAGACTGTTACACCCGTGTTTCTAAAAGTTGAGGAAACCAACTTGTTGGTCTGGGATAGGGTCAAGAATCTTCTTTGTAATTATTCATAAGATCTAACTCCCCTGAATATTTCGTCATACGGGGAATTCTCATGCATGTATCACTTCATGTTGAACTGAGCCAGATGGTTTTCCACTATCTTATGTGGATCATGTTTCTTAAACTCGATGTCAACCAATTTGACATCCTCTGGGGCTATGACCTCAACTTTAGAGTGATCAAAATCCAATAATGTAAACATGCCAACTTGAATGGGGAAAGTCGACCAAACCTTTTTCTGAGTTGCTTTCATCTCCTTGTTGATACCTCCTCCCACTATATGGTACGCTACTTCTCTACACACCAGCCTGTCGGGTAAAATTTGTGGAAGAGCATGAGGAGTAACCGAGCAACCAAAAACTCTGATATAGGAGAAATTCTCCTCAATGAACCAATATGCGAGATTGCCTAGGTTTCCCATAATCCTCACCAAAATCCAGGGAGGCGGGTGACCATAAATGGTTATGTGAATAGGTACTACGACATTGTGACATATTTCATAAACGAAATCCTTGGCTTTCTCCTCCCATAACTTGGAGTGATAAAAATGAATAGGTTCAGAAATGGTCGGGGTCCAACTCCAGTCCATTAGGGGAAAAGGGTTCATGAAACAAACAACATCCATAACATATGCTGACCTATAAAAAGGGGAAAGATGCCCTTTTGATCTTGTTGTTTTATAATCAATGATTTCCTTGGACAAATTATATGACATCATTTTGGCCCAATTGAAGGTGTAACCCTCGGCTACCTCTTTCATGATGGCTACCCATTCCACTGAGAAATGTGTAGGGATCTTCTTCCCAAAGAGGCGACAGAGCATCATGGCTAAATAAAACATATGAGCATCTAAAGATGTTGTGGCATACACACCATGAGCGTCGGTTATGAATTTCTCTTAATGTACCCACCAGGTCTCGATTATGTCATGACAGCTCCTGGCGTATTGGGCGCATTCTTTTCTCTCAAACTCTAGAAGGAATGAAACATTGTAAGTGTATTTAGGAGTAGGGGAGATTTTATACATTACTTGTAGGTGTTCTGGTCGGAAAGAGCCGATGACAACCTGCTAGTGGTTGATGATGCTCCTGGTCTGGATGTCAACATGTTCTAAGGCCCAACTTATCATATCGTTGTAAGGCATGATTCTCGAACGTGAAACTATCGTGTTCATCTCTGACTGTGCTATATGTCTAATATTAGATGCATAAGATTCATCATCTTCTTTGGCATAAGTTTTTTCTAGTTGAACCGATCCTCCTAACTTGGATCCCTAAGATCTGGATAGAAGCATGCCATACTTGGCATGAACGTCAGTAACAACCACATCCATAAGGATACATTTCACAGGAATCTGAGCTATATTTACCACCAAATATTTAATCATACCTAGACACTTAACCTTTCTAGAGTCAAATAAGTACAAATATTGATAAGGTCTGGTAATTTCGAGGCCTATTTTTTCCATGATAATATTAGGCATTAAATTATGAGATGCCCCTAAGTCTAGTATGTAATTGTGAAGTAATGATCGTACACAATTAGTGTAATATAGAATGGAGCAACAAAATCCTTATTGTTTTCAATGTGTGGACCGAACATGATTGCAGGTTTTTCATCCTGCAAATTGATAACATCAGCTTAACATTCAGCATTAGAAAAAATTATTTCTTTAGCGATTTTCTTCTTATAGATTGGGTTTTTAGCAAGTTCAACCAGAGGCATTAGGATTTTAATTTTATTAAGTTCATTTTCTAAATTGAAGCCCACGATTGTTTTTTCAATTTCTATGGTCTGAACCCGAGCTTCTGTATTTTCTGGCTTCTGAGTTTGCATTGTTCTTTTTTTAACTTGCTTTGTTTGGGCAACTTGCATCTCAGTTGATGGTTTAGTAACTACTGCCCCATTCACTTTATTTCGTGATAAAAAAAAAATCGGTGGAATATTTGTAGAAATTTTCTCTCTTGGCCTTAAATCATATTTATGTTGGAGTTCGACCATTATTGAGTTGGCGAGACCTTGACACGTAGAGTCCCCTAGATTGTTGATGTTTTCATCATTATTAAATAGGGATTCCAAGTCTAAGGATTTCTCATAATCCTGCTTGGTTAAGTGTGGCTCAAGATCTTCATCGCTAAGGTTGTTCAGATGTTCCTCTAACTCCTCATAATCTTGCATTTAATCTCTCTGCATGAAATTCTCAGTTTTAAACGGATCTTGGATCTTTTGATCTTCATTTTTTACTTGTCTTTGTTGAATCTGAGGATTATGGTTTCTCTTGAATTGATTCCTAATGTATGGATCAGGTTTGGCTTGGTATAATTCCATCCTTGAAATTTTGTTTGATAAATCTTTAATAATTTTGGCCATCTCATCCATTTTTTCCTCTGCGAACTTTCCAGATCCAGAGGGTCCTGTCTGTTCTTTGAAATGACTGGGTTCTCTGGATCTCATATCAACCTTAGTTTTTAACTTCCCATATGCCATCATATTGGACTCAATTTCTATAGCATCATCTTGCATTCTTGATAAAGTAGTAGATCTCCTTTCTCTCAAAAGTAGAGCAAAATTAGAATCAAAATCCCCTACAAAAGTGACTTTTGCAGCTGGTTGAGAAGGTTTGACTTCGGTTGGGATTTTGTGATAAAACTTATTAAACCTCTGGATAAATTCAAGGACTGATTTAGAACTCTTCTTTCTCAAAGCTCCAAATTCAGTCAAGTAATAAAGGTGATCCTTTTTCTCACCCCATTGTCTTAGGAAGGCATTTTCTAGATCATGATATGATCAAATGGAACCTATTGGGAGTCCTCTAAACCAAGTTCTCACCTATCCTTCAAACATCTGTACTAAAAATCTTGAGTAAACATCCTCGTGCTCAATGCCAAGGATTTCAACAAACTGATCAAAAAAGGCTATATGTTCAGTTGCTGTTAGATCCCCTTCTCCCATGAATTCAGCGAGATTCTTTATGTAATTTTTGGGAAAATCATGCAGGACAATAGGACAAACTAAGTGAGAATATCTAGCAGCTACCTTGGAAAATATCCTAGGGGGTTGAGCTTCTCCACCAACCCCTGCACCACCAGCACCAACACCTCTAGCACCGACCATTGAAAGTATAGGAGACAGACTTCGGGGACTATAAGGGAGATTTTCAAAAAAATTGAAAGCCTAAACCACTGACCTTTCGACTACTTCGGAGTGTTGCGAGTGAAGTTCGGGAAAAATATCGTTAGGAGATAAAATATCTAGGTGAGGGGGAAAATGGAAACTTGAGCTGGTTTTCTCAGGTTTACAAGATGTATATATATGAGAGGCGATAAGGGATGAATCTGGGTATAGATAGTAGTCTTCAGGATTTCGGGAAACATATATATTTACCTAGAGAAAGGAAACAATCAACAGAGTGTTAATGATAGTCAGGATCGAAAGGGATCCTTTGTTCTCACTGGTAAAAGTATCTGCAGGTCAATCTCAAATTTTATTTTGGGAATAATTACCTCTGGAGCTTCGAGTTTAACTTCAGGTTTACTTGTTCTTGCCTCTGCAAAATGAACTTGTTTAAAACTTTCTTTAGGGGTTAGTTCTTCAGCAGGAACCTTAACATTAACTTGCGTAACTCTAGGTTGATAGACCTTACCTGTTGATGCAACAGTCTGTCTGAGATATCTCTTTGGTTTCAACACGTTTTCGGGATCTGACACTAGTGTAGTCTGCTTTTCATCTGGGTTTTTCTTGGTATTATTTCGATTGAATGCCATTTTTTTCTACGGTGGAGTCGCCAGGTGAAAAATAAAGTAATCCTTACTCATGTATTCAATATTTGTTCACCATCAATGACCAAAATTTTACCTTGTCATTTTCCCAAGGAAAATGATTTTGTTTCTTCGTTCTCGACAACGATGCCAAAAAGATGTTGTTCCTGAGATTGACTCTAAGGCTCAAAGAATAATGTCAGGCATCAAAGGTTTTTAAAGAAATGTTTTAATGAGTGCTTTTTCTACCTTCAGTTTTATGAGAAATGATCTGTAAATGAAATTAATAATAGGATAGTACAGAGGTTGTATCTTGTTATATGAGTCACAATTATAATATCAAATGATGTAGAAAGAGTTACAAAACTGTTAAACAAAGTCAGGTATCAATTACATATAAGTCTCACCTTGTTTGCAATAGAATAAAAGTAGAAGATGCACCCTTGAAAAGGATATAAAATGTTGTAATTCACGCAGATCACATGTCTTGTTTTACTCACATTAATAACAGAGGAAAAGTTGTTTACTGAATGAAATACTGGTATAATATGATCACAGTAGATGTAATACTAAATTCCAACCAATCACTCTTCAAGAATTACAAAAAGAAATTTGGGGAAATAAAAACACAGAGGAAACACATAACTCAAATTGAACGAAACTTATAATCTTTGTCTGCACTTGTATTAATACTCAAAAAAATATATTTTCCATATTAAATTTGGCAAGAAACATCCCTATATAGATCTTAAATATATGTATTTATACAAAATCCATCACAACCGAAAACCGTTGGACTTGTTATAATACTTAACTAAAATAGAATACATCTGAATAAAACAACAACGTGTAAATATTGATGAGTTTCACTGGAGATTTCCTCTGTCTCTTCATCTGCTAGTAGAAGTGCTCATTTTCCTTAGTCCTTTGGGTTGGGTACACATGTCATTAAGGCCACCTTAATCATTTGGCTTACTATCTTGGTTGTTTGATCTCGTTTCCATCTGTCCCTTCGGGTGTGTTCAGCGGGGCAATGAATTACAGTCGAGGTCATGGGGTGAGGATAATAATATGAATAGAACAATGTTGGCTCATCAAGGGATGGATAATAGTCACAGGGAAGAGTAATTGTCCATGGAAAGAATGACGAGGGAACAAGTGCCCGATGATGAGGTGGGATGAGTGGAGGTTAGAATGCGGGTGGTAGGGATAGACAAGCTAAGTGACTGTTGGAAGGAGAAAGGTAGAGAGGGTGGAAGGGATGGACATTGTGCACATTTTCTCATTTTCTCCTAGCTACACTTGTTTTTCCTAGTTCAATGCATTGCGTTCATTTATCCATCAATGTTATCACGAACCTTGAAGGCTCAATCTTCTCATTTACTTCGAAGGAAAACAATTTCTTCTGTATTTGGGGCAACTTTTCCTAAATCATGTTTACTTCTTAGACTGTGGCCTGGAACCGTGAACTTGGGTCAACCAACTATTCTTTGATTTTTAGAAGATTGATTTGGCTCATTTCTCGGATGACTGCCTGAATAGATTCCTTGTTCTTTCTAGAGTTTTGTTGGTTCATCTCTATTTGAATTTTCCCCAGGTCCTCTAAGATATTATTCCCCTCAAACTCGATCAACTTATTGTTTAATAATGACAATGCCTCTAGAAAAGCCTCTTTCACCTCTCTGGAAAGTTTCTTACCTTCTCCTAGATTTGTTTCCCATGCCTTTAGGGCCATTTCACCTCTTATTTGTTCAGAATAAGAGAGAAGGGCATTATCTTTCTGCATCAATATGAGAATTTCTTGAAATTTGGATCGGGTCAAGAAGGCCTCTTTTTCCTTGACATAGATATCTTTTAGGGAGAGGTCTACTGCCTGATAGAATTTCTGGATGGGATTTACTTTCAGATAAAGTTCTTGCTAGGAAACTTCCAACTTCTCATTGATATCCGATAATTGAGTTATGAAGGCTGAAATGTCTATCACTATGCCCTATGTTAGTTTCAATCTGGCCTGCAACTTCTCTATCAACTCATCATGCTGAGTGACCAGACCTTGGCTGGTCTATGAACGTTGGTGGAGGAGTTCAAGGTTATCCTATAGCTGTTTGATTTGTTGTTGATCACTAGCCCTGATTTGTTCAAAATCCTGGTTCATTCTCTTTTTGACAATCTGTTCTGTAGTATATATCTTATTTTGTAAGTGTTCCACCAAAAGGCACTTTTGTCGCAGTTGTTCGGTCAAATTGTCCATCGACCATTGATTGGCAGTGGCGAAAGCGCCTAATGAACTTGCAACGTCTTTTGCAAACTCTGGACCATCATGGTCATTCATGTCATACACCAGTCTTTTCCTTTTAGTGATGACTCCATCCTTTTGGTGATATTCTCTCTTCGCGATAGCCTTTTGTTTCTTGTCGAAAAAGAAATCCGATGGAGGCATCTCTTCGGGCGAGATAGGAGTAAGGTCACCTACGAAAGTGAGTCATGAATTAGGATTTTCGAAGCTGGTTTGTAGAGGGGTTAATGATGCAATGGGAGAGGCAATTTCAGTGGAATGTTGATGTTATGTTGTATTCGGGGTGCCAACAGGAGTTGTTGGTGTTGAATGTGAGAGAATTTGTTTCGGGTTCATGAAGGCCTCAAACCGTGTTATCACATGTGGATCATTTAGTCCTGATAGTGACGTTCTTATCTCCTGAAATAATACCTCTCGACTTTTCAGGACCTTTTCAGCTTTGTGTTTAGTGGAGGAGCTTGGATCAAATCCTATAGACTTAGATTCCTGTGAAGGAGGCATGGATATTGAATCTCCCTACAGAAGACTGTTCCACCTGTGTTTCTAAAAGCTGAGGAAACCAACTTGTTGGTCTGGGAGTAGGGTCAGGAATCTTCTTTAGAATTCCTCATAAGATCTAAATCCCCTGAATATTTCATCATACGGGAAATTATCATGCTGAACTGAGCTAGATGGTTTTCCACTATCTTATGTGGATCATGTTTCTTAAACTCGATGTCAACCAATTTGACATCCTCCTGGGCTACGAACTCAAGTTTAGAGTGACCAAAATCCAATAATGTAAACATGCCAAATTGAATGGGGAAAGTCGACCAAACCTTTTTCTGAGTTGCTTTCATCTCCTTACCGATACCTCCTCATACTATATGGTACGCTACTTCTCTACACACTAGCCTGTAGGGTAAAAATTGTGGGAGAGCATGAGGAGGAAGTGAGCAACCAAAAACTCTGATATAGGATCAATTCTCCTCAATGAACCAATCTGCAAGCTTTCCTAGGTTTCCCATAATCCTCACCGAAATTCGGGGAGGTGGGTGATCATAAATGGCTATGTGAACAGGTACTATGACATTGTGACATATTTCATAAACAAAATCCTTGGCTTTCTCCTCCCATAACTTGGAGTGATAAAAATGAATAGGTTCAGAAATGGTCGGGGTCCAACTAAAGTTCATTAGGGGAAAAGGGGTCATGAAACATTCGACATCCATAACATATGCTGACATGTAAAAAGGGGTAGGCTACCCTTTTGATCTTGTTGTTTTATAATCAACGATTTCCTTGGCCAAATTATCCGACATCATTTTGGCCCAATTGAAAGTGTAACCCTCGATTACCTCATTCATGATGGCTACCCATTCCACCGAGAAATGTGTAGGGATCTTCTTCCTGAAGAGGCGACAGAGCATCATGGCTACATACAACATATGAGTGTCTAAAGATGTTGTGGTGTACACACCATGAGCGTTGGTTATGAATTTCTCCTAATGTCCCCACCAGGTCTTGATTATGTCACGACTGCTCCTGGCGTATTGGGTGCATTCTTTTCTCTCGAAATCTAGAAGGAATGCGACATTGTAAGTGTATTTAGGATTAGGGGAGATTTTATACATTACTTGTAGGTGTTTCTGGTCGGAAAGAGCCGATGACAACCTATTGGTGGTTGATGATGGTCCTGGTCTGGATGTCAACATGTTACAAGGCCCAACTTATCATATCGTTGTAAGGCATGATTCTCGGTCGTGCAACTATCTTGTGCAGCTCTGACTGTGCTATATGTCTAAGCTTAGATGCATTAGAGTCATCGTCTTCTTCGGTAGAGTCTTTGGGACAACTGATAATTTCACGTTCCAGGATCTAAAAACTTGTGTCCAAGTTTATGGTGTCCATGAATCATGGAGTAGTGTCCGATAGAATGTATGCATTTAGGTTTGAATCTTCACTTGTTGCATCAAGATTTTTTTCCATTTTTCACGGTGCCATAATCCTCAAGGAAACAGAGTGAGCTTACCTGTTATAGGGGAAGTCTGTGAGTTCTTCCCTAGATAAAACTGCTAATTGTGAATGGTGAAAATGATTTTGAAATTGAAGTTCTTTTATTCAAACAAAAATTTATTGATCTCGTATAGCCTCACTGACGAGGAATTTATTAACCTTAATGGAATTGACTACCTAGCGATCCACAATCCTCGTTTTAAATCATTATGTTTAATCGATCATAAATGCCATCGATACTTCGACAATTCGCGTTCGGGAGCTTTGGATGTGACAGGGTGGAAACCTCCTGAATCCGCGGAGGAGTTAATCTCTGAATAATGTCTTTTAAATCTTAATTAACCGTATTTAAAACGTTGAATTAACTTCAAGTGTTTCAGAAGTTTGGACTTCAGGGGTTTTGAATATAGCACAAGAGAAATTTCCCGAAATCCGAAACTACGAAGTAAATAAGTTACGAGTAATCTCCCTTAAGTATTAATTAACTGTGTTTAACTTTTGTTATTAAATGTTTTATTAACTCCTTTTTACTCTTTGAAATGTCCAATGATTTGACATTTTGAAAATTTGGTGATTTGTGAACTCACTCTTTGTTAAACTCCCGAAGGGCCATCTCCCGGAGTGATGTGGCAGAGATGATGTCATTTTGGATGACGTGTCAAAAAGAGAGAGGTGCCACGTGTCACCTGAGAGCGTGTGAATCATCCAACGAAAACTTCAAGAATAAGTGCCACGTGTCATCTTATGAAAGATTTAAAAGACATGTGTCCTATGACTTGTGTTCGTGAGTTCTTTAGGATTTATAGCGAGCTATTATTTTCGGGTTTCAGAGCTTCGGGGTTTTTATTGTTTAGATTTATTGGAACATCTGAAGTGCAGAGCTCTGAAGCGACTATTAGAGACTTACTCTTTAAAACTCAGGCGGCTCCAAAACTTCGGAGGTCACTAGGATCGTTCGATAAAAAACGGAAACTCATCAATGACGGATATCATATGCGCTTTATTATTAAATAACAAGTAATGGATTTGATTTAAAATTAAAAGACCATTTTCCAAGTTTTTTCTTTCTTTGGGTAAAATTTTATTCCTAAGAGGTGAAAAATATAAAGCTCAAAAGTTCAGAATTGTGTGTGTTCCAACACTTAGAAACCTCGAACTTCGCAAATAAATTTGTTTCTCTTGGTTCCAAAATTCAAAATACCAGGGAGTATTTACAAGATGACTTACCAAATCATGAAGGGTTTTATAAGGATGCACTCTCTACATTTGTTATAAATATTTCAGGGATGAATGAATACGAAAGAAAACGAGAAGATTTTCCCTCACCGACTCGTGTCAAGCAATTGAAGGCATGCTAGATAAAAAGGATCAATATATTAAGAGAAATATTAGGTGATTTAAATGCTTTAAGTAGCAAAAAGACTTAAGCTTATTCTAAATTGATGGGGTTAGACCTTGCTGGTACTACTATTGAAGTACAAGATCAAAAGCTAATTGTGAATTCAATTCTTCAAACAAGACAATAATTTGAAGAAACTGTTGAAATATTGAAAGGATTGTGAGCAGAAAAATTCAGCAACACGATTGAATATTCAGAACACGACATTGAAATTTGGCTTGTTGAGTATGTAAATAGAAATGAAGACATCAAAATTACATTACAACAACTTTCAATTGATTATAAAGAAATTAAAGGTACTTTATTTGATATAAAAATTAAGGAAGAATTGACGATTGCTCCTTTACGTGATTATATTGAAAAATGGTTAGAATTGGCCTTAATCAAGATTACCGAAGAGAACCAAGTAGAAGTAGTTGGTATTGATGAATAAATTGTTTCCAGACAAAATATAAGAGCAACAACGACCCAAAAATGACAGAATATTCCATTACAACAAGTCCAAATTGATCACATCCCTATCCTTGTCCTTTCATAATTCACCTAGTTACATCTTTATCTTTTATAATAAATATAACCAAATTCTGATTGTTCCCTTTATTTTCTTTTCAGGTCTTTCTTTTAATAATGTGGCAATGTTTATTTTAATAATTCAATGATATTATTAATAACTATTTTTACACTTTCATAAAGTGAATTGTATCAAAAGTGTAAGTTTGTAGTGAATTTTAACTTGGTGAGTTTGTTTAAGTGGCTAAGTACTTTGAGATTCATGCAAGAGGTTTTGGGGTCAATCCTCCAAATTACCTCTATTACATGTTTCACTTAATATTGATATCCCTTTTGGTTTAAACTAGATACCATCCACAAAACACATGTAATATATAATTTTTGGAATTTTTATTATTTGACAATTTATCAACTCATTTATGATTTGAAAAAGTATCTTCTTTGGAGAGATATTTGCTAAGGTGCATGAGTGTCCAACAACTCAAATCATGATACCAATGTCCACATCCTTCCACTAATATTATTAATTTTTTACTTCTTTATCATATGTATAGTGATTTTAGTCAATTGGGTTTAGCTTAGGTGATTGAGAGGAATGCTTGTTATCCTACACACCCATGTTGAATTTTCCTAAGTGATAACTTATAATGAGTATATTATTGTAATGGTTTTTTTAGGGTTTACCCTCGGTACCATCCTCGAATCCTCGAAGAGAAGTACTAAGATTCTAGGATTTATCTTGGGTACCATCCTTGAAATGAGGGAAGACTTTATAATTTGGAAAACAATAATAATATTAACAAAATTAATATATAATATTAAATATTTTAATAAAATAATAATATATTAATTATCATAATATAAAAACAATATAAGATTTAGACATTAATAAAATAATTCAATTTTATTTATTTATTTATTTGGTAAATATCCATGACTTGCAGGATTAGCACGTGGTCTAAGAAACCACTACTCAGGGGTATTTAAGCCATCAAGATCTCATGCAATCTCTGTTACAACAATCCTTAACATGACTAGATTGTGGACGCTTGTTACAACAATCCTTAACATGACTAGATTGGGGACGCTTGATCTGGGCTACAACAACCCTTAACATGGTTGGATTTTAGGTGTCTCCTCCCGACATCTAAGGCATCAAAATCATCCAAGGATTCCATCGGATCTAGATCACACCAACCCTTAACATAGCTGGACTAGGGATCCCACCCAATATAAACCACAACAACCCTTAAAATGACTTGATTTTAAGTGTCTCCTCCCATTACCATTGAGTTTAAAATGAAACCCCTAAAAACTAATCACCTTAACAATATTTAAAAATTCAAAATTATTGTTAATAATAAATTTTGTTTTGTTTTAATTTCATTTTTACAAAATAAAATGTATAAAAGTTGTAAATCTCACGTGAATTACTATTTTTATTTTACATTTTTAGAAAGCGAAATGTATCAAAGTTATAAATCGTTGAAAAAACTTCTAAAATAAATTAAAATATATAAAATTGATAAATTTAATAAAATTAATTAACAAAGTCAAAGTACTTTTTAACTTTCTTCCTCTCCCTGTAAAAAAAAAAGTCTAATGCACGTGCATCTTCGCATTTCATGTGATCAATGTATATGGCCACTTTGCTTTTTCAAGGATGAAATCACCAAATTGCAAATTATCAATATAAAAATGAACCCTTTTTTGAGAAGTGATAGCTTTAAATTGATTTATACATATAATGTTTCAATTTCAACGTAAACCTTATCTTTTCACATTGTCAAGTATCATTGTCAAGTATAGTATCACATTTAAGAGGCAGGCTATTCTAAGTATTAACAACCTTTTATTTCCATCTTAAATGCTTAAAAAAAACAGAAAACATAAATATAATTTTTAACGACTTTGTATAATAAAAAAACTTTGACTACCACATAAAATTTTGATTATACAGATAAAATCACTATTTAAAGGTAAAATTTTGTTATTGTTGATCATCTACTTTGACCATCTAATCACTCCCCTCACCACTGAAAATAATATATTGAAATTATTTTCAATTATTAAATTCTTTCTCATAATCTTTTTTTTTTCTTTTGTTTTTTTTCTAATTTCAATCCTTCATATATCTTATTACGATGAAGGCATTTTTAAGGAAACTTTTTTGCCCAAAACTTAGTCATCCAATATCTTTGATTTTAGAAATCATTTTTCTGTACATTTCTCCCACCATGCTATCCTCCTTAACATGGTAGTATTTTGTCAGTTAGTTTGTTTTGCATACACACTTCATTTAATATCCATTGAGTGTGAAAAGATTCGATGCGTGGATCATTTGGAGCCAAAAGGATCTCCCAAATTCTAATTTTTTCATTGAGAAAAAAATGTATAGAGTTCAAGTTTTTGTAGTTTAAATTTAGTTCTTGACATCTTGACACATTTACAACTATCAGTAAAGTAAAGTTGTTTGCTTATAATTCAACATGTTCATACAATTTAAAAGATCCTCATGTCACCATCCTAGAGTTTCATTGTAGATTTTCATTATTTACTTATGAGCATCTCCTTCATTAGTGAATAGTTTGCAAAACCTCCAACCATTAGATGCCTTCATCTGTCAGATTGTGCTCTATCATCCATTGATTTGCTTGATGTTTTATTTGCCTTCGACCCTTATATTTTTTCCTAATGGTCAATTAGCCCATCATTTATGTGGATGCTTTCCAGGTGTAATAATTGATCCTTCACATCCCCACACTATTTTTTTTCCTCCATAGTTGAACATCAAGCTTCTTGGAAGGTGCACTGGTGTGGTTGTTGTGATTAATTACATGATCTATTGTAAGTGTAATTTAAAATTTGGTACAAAAGGCTAATTTGTTTTATTGGAAATTTGTCATTTGTTTTATTGGAAATTTGTCATTTTTAACTTAAAAAATAAGTATGTCTCCTCCAAAAACTTCACATGGTCATATGTTCAAAAAGCTATGACCATATCATAATGCATTAGCACCAATGTCCTCAACACTACAAATAAACTTCATATGTTCAGTTGGCTATCCATCCTTGGAATAGGAATTTATTTCTTGCAAAACGATTCCCTTGAGATGTCCTAACCACAATAAGTGAGTCTCTCACAATCATTCCCAAGACTATCTTGGTTCTAGTATATGCGATGAAGTTTTGTCTTTCAGCATTGGCGGAAACCAATCTGGATTGGTCATTGCGACTGTTCACTACACATTTTTTCTCAGTTCTCTCTACTATTGGTATGGCCACATCAATTTTAATGTAATCCTAGTTTAATCCATTTCACAACTCATTATGCTCATCTCAAGTTGGCTATGGCATATGAATTAACAGGTTCAAGGATCATGTAGTAAAGAATCATCATCACCTTCATAACACAAGCCTTAGCCTAGATGAAATTAGTCAAACCTTGAGTTTGTTAAGTGTACATAAACTTTACGAAATCCACATTACATGGAAACTATTAGTTTTAATTATGTGTTGGCCTTGTTCATCCACCTATGCATGCATGTAAGAAACTACCATCCAGTGAGCCAATTGATATGGACAAAGGAAGTCGTTCATTATGCTTGGATGGATATGATGGTCATGCCCTCCCCGAGAAAAAAAATTGGCATGCATTTTTATTCTTCTAATAGTTATAATCAATCATTTCTTCCTGTAAATGTGTTGAACCTGCATAGAATAGATCTAGCTAGAAAATACCACACACATTTGCAGAGAGAAATTGAGAAAGAAGAAGCAAGAGAGAAAGAATGGAAGAATTCTCATTAACCATTTTCCACACTCAAAGAGTGAATAATTTACGATAGATATAAGATACATGAGTAAATAATGTGCCATAGTGGTGGTATAGAGTGATCTGGACACACACCAGTAGTTATGGGAGTAAACTACCACCTAGTCTAGTCTCTCAGGTAGTTACGAGAGTGAATTGCCACCTAGTCTGACTTAACTAGTCTATCAGTCTTTAGTTAACTGACTGAAACTGAGTGAATTGAGGAGGAGATTATGGAATCATGAGTAATGCGCTAGTATGGTGATGATCCCAAGGACAATGTGCATTAGTTGGTGATGATCCCAATAATGCATGGTGATAATCCCAATGTAGCATCTAAACTCCACTCAACTGATCAAACTGAAGTGAAAATGAAGAGAATATTCTCCCTAGAGGAATATTCTTCCTAAAATATAGGAGAGTGAATAATGACTATAAACAAGGAAAAAACTTAGGAAAAATAAATCCTAGGTGTGTGTGAAGTAACTCCAACACCCCCCCTGAACATCACTATGGTGAAAATAAAGAATGGGTCCCGACAACGAGGCCATGTTAGGTACTCAAATACAAAAGATACACTGAAATAAACGAGGCAAGAGGGAAAACCTCATGGGAAAACCCCCCCTCAAATTACAATGCATAAAAAAAATAAAAATGAGAAGGAACAAAAAACAGTTGCTAAGCAACCATGTCCTTCACTCCAAGAAGACCTCGCAACTATGCAAGTTTGTGCTCGTTGAAGATTTTGTTGAAGATGTAGATGTTTGCACGGATCTGATGAAGTAGATGAACTATTGAGATTTCCACACATATACACTTTCTTTTCTTGTAATGAAGAAGATCCAAATAAAGTTTGGATGAAACTTTGAAAATCGTGTGCCCATTTTGGAAAAACGCTGAATTTTTTTTTATTTTAAAATGATCATAACTTCACTTTCCAGACTCCGTTTCAGACGATTTTTTTTTACATTAGATATTTTCCCCAAAAGAATTCAAATATCCATTTTTTTTCTGTAATTTTTTCTCATAAAATATCACAATTGAGTCTGATGTGCGTGGCTCCCTTTTTGTCTCCTGAGATGCATGCATTGCGCATGGAAAAGTGTCTGCATGTGACCCCTAAGATGCATGCCATATATATTCCACATGAAATTCATAAAACAAATATGAAATGGAGTAGACATCATATTCAATTAATGGAATACAAATTTGTGAAAATACTTTTGTAGAAGACTCTTCATAATAAGAGGCTTGATATTATGATGGCTTCTCTTCTGGCTCTATCTGTTCAACCTCCTGCATGAAATATTCAAAATATTATTTATTCCCAAATAGAACCTCCAATCTAGTCCATAATTCATTTGTAGTTGATTCTTGTGAGTCATCATATACTTGATGGAGAATTTCAAGAGAAATAAACCAGAGGATACATCCTATGGCCATATCTTGTCTATTGAGAAAATCATTTTTCTCATCGGTGGAATCAAGCTCTACTTCCATTTCCATAGTTATTTGGTACAAGCCTATGCATCTAAGCAGAATCATAATTTTTTGCTTCCACTCCAAATAGCTATGAGGCATGAGAAGTATTGTCGATGAATAATCCATCTTTTCTGCGTTCTTCAATCTTTAGTACCTGCAAAAACTAATTTGGTGTAGCTTTTGCTTAGCAGTTTGTTGGCTCTGACACCATGTAAATGTGTTGAACCTGTACAGAATAGATATAGCTAAGAAATACCACACACATTTGCAGAGAGAAATTGAGAAAGAAGAAGCAAGAGAGAAAGAATGAAAGAATTCTCATTAACCGTTTTCCACACTCAAAGAGTGAATAATTTACAATAGATATAGAATACACGAGTAAATAATGTGCCATAGTGGTGGTATAGAGTGATCTGGACACACACCAGCAGTTATGGGAGTAAACTACCACCTAGTCTAGTCTCTCAGGCAGTTACGAGAGTGAATTGCCACCTAGTCTGAGTTAAATAGTCTATCAGTCTTTCGTTAACTGACTGAAACAAAGTGAAGTGAGGAGGATATTAGGGACTCATGAGTAGTGCACTAGTCTGGTGATGATCCCAAGAAAAATGTGCATTAGATGGTGATGATCTCAATGTTGCATGGTGATAATCTCAATGCAACATCTAGACTCCACTCAACTGATCAAACTGAAGTGAAAACTGAAGAGAATATTCTCCCTAGAGGAATATTCTTCCTAAAATATAGGAGACTGAATAATGACTAATAAACAAGGAAAAGCCTTAAGAAAAATAAATCCTAGGTGTGTGTGAAGTAACTCCAACACTTCCTTTCAAATTTGAATTTCCACTTCTTATCATTTACTTCAATTAATAATAATATTCATCTTCCCGATGAGTAAATCTAAAGTTATTGATTTAAACAACTAAATTTTTAGTAAACACCTTGAAGGCTTATAGAGGATCACAGATCTTAGGGAGTCAAATCACTCTTTGATAATTGAAAGACGATTTTTTTTTTTGTCTAGGTGATGTTTTGTCATGTTAAGTGGGCACCATGTGTTTTGGTTGATATGCTTTGAAATGCTCAACAATGGCTTAGATCCTTCTATTTTAGTTTCCTTCTTGAAACTTTGTTTGTTTAACATAGCTTGAGCTATTGGGTTTTAGTTGTTGCATTGAGAGAGCTTATTTTTTTAGAATTATTGGTTTAATAATTCTTTTGTTGGTACAATAATTATCTTATCTCTTCCGGTTACATAGTCCATTCACACATTGCTAGATGTAATTTCGATGTTTTTTCTTGAAATAAAAGTAATTACAACTTTTTTCCTAGAAAAGAAAGAATAAACACCTTGCTATATGTTTAATATTAAATATATATTCTCTTTTAAAAATAGACCTGATAGTTTGAAAATAAATATGTTTAATATGCATACACACTAATAATTCTAAAATAAATATGTTTAAAATGTGTATACAGTAATAGTTTAAAAATGAATATGTTTAAGTTGAGGATATGTTTAGTCCCTGTATTTGAGGATGTTAATACACATGCCTTGATTTTTTACTCCGAACAATGGAAACAAACCTCTAGCAAAGCTATATGAAGGTAAGTATGTTTTAGTTCCTATCATATATACTAGAATTGCAACATGTTTGTGAGAGAAGGGAATTGTGGTAAATTTGATTGTGTAGCAGACTTTATGACTAAATGCTTTGAAAAATGCAAACTCTACTTAAAAAATGTTGATTTGAGAAAATATTATAAAACCATGAATTGCTACCTAACATGGTATTGTAGTTCAAACACATTAGTTTAGCTAGACTTATCAAATACATAATTATTCTCTTTTAACAAGTGTCTCAATAATGCTCTAAGATAATGGATAAAATGAAATGATACAATTTTAGTAGAATAATTATTAAACAAAATACATCGTTGGGAGGTAGGTGAAACAGAGGATATCTATAGTCCTAGGTGCATCTTGGAGTCATGACCAACAATTAGGCAGAAGTATGTGCCTTGCTGAAAAGAATTAGTTTGGCTATCTCCATGCAGATTAAGAAACTTATAATTCTGGGAAATTCTAGTTTAATTATCAAGAATATGATTTCAAACTCAATCCCTTCAAAGATCCTGTCAAGTATTTTAGTTGACTAAATTCTGAAGCATTATTTATCAAACCAAGGTAAGTAAACTTATGAGGTGTCAACACTATGTGTGCAGAACTAGATTTGGAGTCACTTTAGATTCTTGTAATCTAATGCAGACTTAAAGCAAGAAATTTCAAAGTTTAACTCAGGGACTAAAGGTTATTCTCAATACTAAGGGACTTATTTAACCTTCAATTGGTAGAAACACTGGTATTGATTCAAACACTAGGTGTAGATTTGTACTCATACTCCATTCGGTCAAATAGTTTTAAAGTATAATGATTCAACTTTTTTTTTTTTAAGTAAAAAAAGGATAGAACCTGTTATATTATCATTATCAAGTTACAGTCACTGTTTACGATGCCAGCTGTCCCGCCTAAACAGGAAACTGAAACAGTTGGGCATCTTGTGCCATTTGTTTCCCAGCAAACAAAACTATCAGAGTATCATCCTGCCCGAAGGAAACCAGGACTCCCAACCATTAAGTTTAAACTATATGCCAAAAAACTAGTTGCAAAATAGCTAAGATCTAACTAGGCGAAAGCCTGGTTCGGAAACAGAAAAAAAATTCTAACCAAGAACATCATTGAACCTCTTATCCGGTCGGCTCGTCCTCGTCCCCGTGCTTTCGCCATCCTGCTGGAAACGTAAACTTGCGCACACGTTGGGCATTGTCATTTAGGAAGAGTCCTGGAATGAGCAGCGAACATCATGTCGAGTCGTTGATCGATTAGGGCGATGCGAAAGATTTGGTCGTCCAACAGACTCCGCATATCAAAGATGAGAGCGAGGTACCCCGAATTGGTGAAGGGGTGCTGGTCCTGCGAGTGGCTGTCGATGGAGGCTGAGGGAGTGGGCCATGTTGCTCCCTCACTTGCATGTGTCGGTCGGTTGGAAAGCTGGGTCATCGCCTCCATAGGTGCACTGGGGGGTGAGTCTCTGCTTCCCTTTGTGCGGGACGGGGTTTCTTCTTCAACATAACAGGTGGTAAAATTCTCCGCTGGGCTATTTGCACTGGAACCAAGCAGTTTGCCCGAAGGTAGAAGCTTGTCATCTGTGCCAAAATCAGTGGGTGGATTCCAATTGTCCGGGACTATGAATAGAGGGAGCTTGGGATAACTTTGCATGGCGTCTTCCAAGGTGATCTCTTCCACGTACGTCATTGGAGGCATTCATGGTTTCCTACGCCTTAGGAAGGACGCCATGGCTAATGCCTGCTCAAATTTCTTCTGTCTCTGGCGGCGAGATTCGGCTGTGTACCAAGAGGCACCTCTGCGCAGCTTAAATTGTGCTCTGGGCATGGTGGAGACCCTGGAGATGACCAAGGTTCCTTGCGGGTGGAAGGCTCTGCTCTAGAGCTTCAATGGGTCCCCGAATTGTTGCTCTGCTAAAATTAACTCTGCACTCGACACTGCGATGGGCGAATGTCGCTCAATTCTATCAAGGTGGGTGATAAGGAGGAGGACAACTGTGACCACCATGGCCATTAAGACTTGCTGCCGAGTGCGCTGGTGCATTGTACCGATCACTTGCACAAAGGGGCTCATCGCCTGGATTTGGCTGCACTAATTCATACTTGGTTAATGGCTGAGGGGATGGTCGCCAGTGGATGTATTAATGTTGCATCCTCGCATTGTCCCGTGGCTCCGCTTTGCAACGTGGCACCCCATCCGGGGAAGTATAATGATTCATCTTAAGTTATGAGTCATAAATTGATTTTAAACTTAAATGAAAAACACATGAAAAATTCTTTGCAAAGAGGGTAAACTAATCTATCACAACTTTCAATTAAAACCACTCACTATGATAATCTTCTTCCAGAATTTAAATGTTAAATTTCATAATTTACACATGGTTACATGAATTATAGAATTTCCTATATTTTGGGGCAATTACAGGAATTCCTGTGTATACTAAATTTCCTGTAATTTCATAAAATTATAGGAATTGTCTATGTGTATAGGAAATCACAGAAACTTTCCTTTGATTACATGAATTGTGAGAATGAGAAGAAATTGCAAACACAAGTCAATTCTACTGCAAATATTTAAACAAAGACATGACACATACCAGGGGGCCCTCCTGGGATATGTTGCCAATCAAACTTAGAAGATTAAAAACACACTAACACCATGAATGGATCATAAAGCTCTTTCTTGTGTTGGTTACAAAGATGTATCTTCAAGAGTAAGATCAAGTTTCTTAACTAATTGATTACATCCATTGACTTGCGTCTTTATAGATTATTGCATAGCCATGCCAAATATGTCTAGAATAGTATTTGATTCCTCCTTATGTGCAGAAGTTACAACAAGATCTCATATTAAGCCTAAGATATAGGAGACCCATGATTATCAAAGTTGTTTCCTTGATTTTCTTGACTGGGAAATCAATTCAAACCCATCCAGCCTCGCGCCCTAGATTTTAGGAACATAATTGTAGGTCCTTCAACTATTTCTTGTAGATTTTTTAATCTTTGTTGTTGAGCTAACCGAGCGTTAACTTTGAGGTGGAAGACTACTTTAATGTAGCAAAAAATGACATGTCACCATCCAAAGATATCTATGAGTAGATGCCAAGTTTTATATTTGATCTTGATGGAGCATCATGTTGTTCTTGGACTCATTATAGACTAAATACCTATAATATTTGCAATGTTGGTAACTTAGTGAGTAAAATGACTTTTAACTATGTTTATAAACCAAAATCGAGAATTTTCAGCCAAGAACAAGCTTTTACCTTTATTATGTATATTATGCCATTATGCTAGTGGAAACGGTAAAAAAGTGAAGTTCTTGATAAAACAATGAGGGTGAATGGTTTGGTTGAAACAATGAAAAGAGAGTCAAAACTGACACCCAACATCTCCCCTGGACAAAGGACTTTTCATGTCCCTATGCAAACAAAACTGGAGTCATCTGCTGATCAAAATTTGTTCAAAATTGTGAGACATGTTTCCTCAATTCTACCCTATTGCTGCAATGAGAACATTTAGGTTTGATGTAGAAGACACTTGACTTTTTGATTTTTTTTTTCTTCTGAGCATGACCGGAAAACTGTTATTTTGTTGTATGGTTTTCAATTTTTCACTGTACCATTTTCTTGCATCTTGCCTCAGGGATTTATATTTCTTCTTAAGTGTTTGATATTTTCCCCTTACCTTAACACTTTGTTCTTTGATATTTTCATCTTTTGTTTTAATTTCTCTCTCTAGGACTTCTAACTCATGAATTGTCTTCTTCATCTTACTTATCCTTTTCTTCTTCTTCTTTAATTTTTCATTCAATGTATCCATGGAAGTGTCTGCAGGGGTTACTTGAAACTCTGCAGCTTGATTTTCTGTAAAAAAAAATGGCATCTCTCTAAAAGTACGATATTCTTAAAAACAATGATCATCAAAAATACAATTTTCATCAACAATCTGATAAGCATGAGTCCAATGTTTATCAACAACTTTTTGTATCTCATCAAATTTTGATTAAAGTTCAACTTCTTTAATTACTGAGATTCTTGTTCTAGGTTTTTTGGGAAAATTTAAAACTATCATATCCTAGTCCATTGATTTTGATGATTGTTCTTGGATTTTATGTTTATATCTGTTTATTCCCCTAGCAACTCTACTTGATGCTAACAAGACGGTTTTGGAGCTATACCTTCTTATTTTATTTGTAGGTTTTGAACCTATGACATAGACAAACGCCTCAATACCTTCTTCTTGTGGCACGTTTTCATGTTCATTTCCTGTAATAGTTAGCTCAGGGTTTGCATTCTTTCTAGAATCCTCACAAACTTCGGGAATTGCATTAATTTTAGAGGTTACTTGTCTTTCTAGGTTTCCATGATCTTAAGGGTTTTCCTCCTTATTTCTTTCTTCTTGAAACGCATTCCTCTCCAAGAATTCCTCACAGGTTTAATTTAAATTCCTTAACTCCTCTAAGATGATCAATTTAACCAATGCATGATGATAAACAAACTTATCTTTATTTGGAGGATTATTTTGCACACTAGCTGTCATTTTTACTAGTCTCTTTAAAAGGAAAAAGGGTAAATTAATCTTTTTACTCCTGTCCTTAAGGTGTTGAAGGAGACAAATATGGTAAAGGAAGATAATATTGTACCTCCCTTCGCATGTTAGGTATTTTTGCAGGAAAACCACCAAGTCCCTCCATGGATCATTGATCCAAAACCATGGCACTCCTTTTGACCAGTTTGGGTTCTTATGTGATTTATGTGGGAATGTGGTGTAACCTCTTTGTTTTAATCATTGGATTTTAAACCATCTTTTTCTGGTTCTCTCTATTCTTGTAATTACGGTCATCAATTCCTCTGAAACTGTAACTGAAATATCCCCAACTCTTTCCACTTATGCATCGAAAGTTTCTATGAATACCCTAGTTACCAGATTGTTATGCTCTTGAAGTCTTTCCCACAATTGAAGCACACCTACTCTTTGAACCATGATTCTACACACTAAATAATTCTCCAATAGTGTCGTACCTTGAGGTTCATATTACACCACTCTTGTAACTGACATTTTTCTTCACTTTGTTTAGTTGAGAATATCGGGTGATAGTTCAAAATTCTCTTCATAAATGAGGGAAAAAATACTAGAGTTTGGTTACCATCTGAATTCTATGGATTTGAATCGAAGGCGGTTTTATCTTATTAAGTTATGATAGAATTATCAATCATATCATAACTTATGGTGCATTTTAGGAAATAATTACGTATGAAGGTTTATAATTACAAGGGAGGATTACGGGGAATATGTAAATTATGAATATAGGTGAATGTAGAAATGGTTAATCATGGAACAAGTATCGGTAAATATGTGATTTGGACTTAACCATTATTTAAAATAATAGTATAGTAGATGATAGCATATGGTATATGGATGAAAAATTATTCATTTTAATGAATAATTATCAAATGAATATTATGATGGATAAAGCAAATAAATGACATTTTATCATAGCTAAGTTGTCCTTTTTTGAAAACTTCCTTAACTTTGATAAATAAACATATTGAAAGACTATTTACCTTATTTATAAAACCTTTTTGTTGAACCTAGAGGCTAGTGCGTGATGATTTTTTTTGCTTTGGAAAAGAATTCAAATCAATGATTTGTTACCCTCATCTATCTTGAAGATTATGCTGATTGCTGAATTGTTTTTCTGACCAAGTCTTCATTTCCATAATTTTGCAAGTCTTCATTTCCATAAATTTGCTTTTTTTGCAGGAAATTAACCTTTGACTGCAAGAAATAAGTCTTTGTTTATAGGAATACAACAAGACTCATTTGTTGTTTCTGAATGAAATTCGGATGATGCTAATACATAAGAAAATTAATACTAACATAAATCACTAATAAAGGTGATCAATATTATTAAAATAATTGATTGTTGGAAGAAATCCCTGTAGTTACAGGAAATCAAAACACTCTGTTTATTGTGAACTCTGCTAGCTGATTTTATGGTTTTCAAGCAGAGCTTGTGTTTAGTTGCATCAAGAGACTAGTTTTCAAAGTTGAACCTTATTTTTCTCTTTATTTATTGTATTTTGTTTTTATTTTTATAGGGAGAATAAATTTAGGATGGAAGAGGAGAAAGATATTTACCCCCATCATTCATAACTTCCATCTCAGATTGCTGAAGTAAACTAGAAATAAATTCATCTTGAGACATTGGCTTATGGTAGAATTTTAGTTTGTGGCCATTGACCACAAATGAAATTCCTAAACCACCGATTGTTTATATATTTACAGAGTCATTTTCAAAGGTTGTATCAACATCATAGGGACCAGACCAGTGAGTGGAGAACTTGCCCTTGAAATTTTTGAATTTGGAGTAAAAAAGTAAGGCCCAATCACCAACTTGAAATTGCTTCTTCTTTATAAAACTGTCATGCCATTTTTCCCACTACGTTTGTACATGAATCATCCTTTGCAAGGAAGCTTGGCGTATATCATCTAGCTCATTTAATTTCAAAATCCTTTGTTGTTGATCTTCTGACAGATCTAATCCCAATTTTTCTATAATTTTGTAAGTCTTTATATGAAACTCAATGGGGATAAGTACCTGCTTTCCATATACCAGTTCATATGGGGTATAACCAATAACATATTTCCATGTAATTCTATATGCCCACAAGGCCTCTAGAAGTTTTTATGCCCAATCTGTTTGATGGAGCTGAACTTTCTTGGTAAGAATCCCTTATAGAACCCTTTTTTAGATTCCAAACCATTGTCTTGTGGATGGTATGGAGTGGAATTTCGATGCTTAATATTGTACCATTTCACTATTGACTGAACTAACTTGGAGGTAAATTGTGCCCCCTAATCAGTGACAATCTCTCTGGGAACCCAAAAATGAACAAAAACATCCTCAAACAAGAAATCTACTACTGATTGTTCAGTGACATATGGTAAAGATCTAGCTTCTTCCCATTTGGTAACATAGTCAATGCACACTAAGATATACCTCTTTCTCCTTAATGTAGGATTGATGGGCCCTAAAAAGTCTAAGGCCCACTTCTCAAATGGTTCTATAAGGAATTGAGGCTGAAGTGGCACCTCATTAGTTTCAATTAGATGACCCATCCTCTGGAAACTATCACAACTTATAACATACACTTTGGAATCTTTGAAGAGAGTGGGCCAACAATACACTAGGTGAAGGATTTTGTAGGTTTTCCTTTTGTCTAAAAAGTGTCCACCACATGGCTCATCATCACATGCATTTAGAATATCATTCATTTAATCCTCTCTAACACATATGCAGATAATCAAATCTACTCTAATGTTGAACAAGTCTCCTCTCATTCAAGAGTGTATGTCACTTTGGCTTATAACCCTCTGCTTTTCCTTTGGTGAAAAGTGCGATGGAAATTTTCCCGTGGAAAAATAATTGGCAGTGTCAAGTACAAACCATGGAGTTCTAAAATAAATTGCAAAAATATGTTCATCAGGGAAATTTCATTCTACAGGAATAGTCTCACTGGGATTGTTGATACAGGAGAGGAAATGTGCTACTTGATTTTCCCTTCTCGGCCTGTCTAAAACAATGATATTAAATTCCTATAATAGTAGAAGCCATCTTTTTATTATGCCATTCGTTATTGTTTTATTCATTAAATACCCTATGGAAGAATGATGAATGTGCACAAAAACTTCATATCGTATGATATAATTTCAAAATTTATTAATTGAATAAATACTTGCGAAAAATTCTTTCTCCATAACAATATAGTTGAGTTCAACAGGATTCAAGTTTTTACTGATGAAATGAATATCATATGTTTGTTAATTTTCCTTCTATCCCAATATCACTCATATTGTCGATTCAAACACATTCGTAGATATATGGAAAGATAAGGTCCAATCTGGTCCTCTCAACACCAGAGTCATGGAAAGTTTTTCTTTAAGTGCATCAAAAGCATCCTTGCAGTTAGTATTCCAATAAAATTCAACTTCCTTTGCAAGAAATTTAAATAAAGGCGAGGGTATTTTTGTAAAATATCTTATAAATTGTATATAATACCTCGTGTGTCCTAATAATCTTCTCACATCCTTCTGAGTGGATGGAGTTGGTAAATTGATAATCACTGCAATTTTTGCAGGGTTAACCTTAATACCTGCAACAAAAACATGATGACCAAGAACAATCCCTTTAGTAAACACCATAAAAAAAAAAATTCATTACTTAAGGCAAGGTTTGTTTCTCGAAATCTATTTAAAAATTTCTCAAGGTTATCTATGGATTCTCCAAAATCATCCCCACAAACTGAAAAATCATCCATGTACACCTCTACACAATCGTCAATTAAATCAACAAATATAGATAAAACTTCCCTTTCAAATGTGACAGGTGCATAAAAAATTCCAAAGGGTAATACCTCATAGGCATAGGTCCCCCAAGGGAAAGTAAAGGTTGTTTTATCTTGGTCTTTAGGAGTTATTCTTATTTGATTGTAGCCACTAAAACCATAGAGGAAAGATAAGCATTTCTTTCCATCCAATGTGTCAAGGACTTGGTCTATGAAAGGTGGAAGGAAGTGGTCTATCAACGTGGATTTATTGAGCTCTCTATAATCTACATGTACCCACCATTTAACATTATTATTGGGGACTATTACCAAGAGTGAAACCCATTGGCTATCTGATATAGGGTAGATGAAATCTACGCCTAGTAATTTCTGAAGCTCCCCTTTTACAATGTCTTTTAAGGCAGGGTTCATTCGTCTTTGTGGATGCCTGATGGGTTTAAAATTTTCATCATGTAAATGTGATGGCTATAAGTATCTAGATGGATACTCTACATTTCTATATAATCCCAGGAAAAATCTTTAGAAAATTTCTGAAAAACTGAAATTAATTGTTTTTATTGTAAATCATCAAGATAAGAATTAATGTTTAAGCTTTTCCTAAGAGAAATTTCAATAACTTTATTGCAGGAATTTTATACAGAATTTATAGGAAATACAGTTTGAAATAGAGATGTTAATCTGTCAATTGTACATGTTTCCTAAAAATTCTACCCAACAAGATAATCAATAGAAAAATGTTCAAAATTTGATGATGAAGCTTGTGAATTTGATGATGTATATTGTTGAGAACTATATGATGTAGATGGTTCATAGTTTATTTTCTTCCCCCTAAAATATGAAGGAAAATTGGGATGAGAAATAAAATTATTGAGTTGATTTTCATCGGTATTTTCCTTAATATATAAAGCTTGTGCAATGGTCAAGATTGGATGAATTATTTCATCATTAGTATCAGTTTCATTTAACCATTTTATGTTCTCTGATTCATTTATTGATTTGGCAGGGAGGTATAATGAAATATGTTTTATTTTAGCACCATTTTTTATTGTCAAATTTTTATATCTACAACTGATGAATGCATCAACTATTGCTAACCATGGTCTCCCCAAAATTAAAGGATGCCCACCCAAATTAGATTTGGGTTGGAGGATCATAAAATCTACCAGGTACTCCTAGGATTTAAGGGAGACAATGATATCTTTGATTACTCCTTTAGGTTTAAGATTTGATCTATCTACAATTTATAATACTGTAGGGGTTGGTCGAAGGTTTCCAATGTGTAATTTTTTCATAGTCTCTGTTAGTATCCAGATACAAAATTTTTAATTTTCTCCTTGTTGCGGGAATGGGGTTATTCTCGTAGCACCGAGAAGTGTCGTTCCTATAGCACTGAAAAGTGTCTTTTGGCCAGTATCATACTTCTATTTCTTCATCAGATCTCTCGTTGGTCGTTTTTTCCCAAGATAGTCTTCTAACCTGCATTCCAAAAGCATTGTTAGTATTGCCTAAATCCTAGATTTATACTTCTTTAGAATTGTAATTTGATCTTTACCAAAATAAAGGTCGTGTGTGATCTAAAATGTCTAAGTCACACAACATGTATTCTATCTTTTTACTAAACCAACATTATGCCCAAGTCTACAGACTAATACACTTAGAGTTTCTAAGACAAACCAAGCCTCTCGGGTCTGTGACTTTTACTAAAAAAAAATTGGGGGGGGGGGGCAAGGCCCAAATCTCATGCTAAGTCGATAGGTCAAGCCCCGAATCAAGTCACAAGAAAAGACCAAGCGCCATTCCCTTAGCTTGTCATTCCATGGCTAATTGATATAGTTGTGTCAAATTCGACGTATATAAAGGCCATATTCTCCAAACGCATTATTCATGTGAGATTAGTCCTAGAAATAAACTCAGAAATTTAAAGTTTACAAATGTGAATGAGTTAGAGAGATAACACATAGGAGTCAAGAGTTTGCTAGCTAACAGTACAGGGAGAAGACGCATGTCTGGAGGTTCTTCAACGCCCGAAAAAGGTCAGTTTGTCTTCATGCTTAGCTTAGAAAAATATTGTCTCACGGGCAAATTTCCAGAGCCGAGTGCACTTGCAATCAACACACATGTCAAGCATAGGTCAACAAAGCTAAGCACAAGCACCAGGACACATGGAGTTTCAAGGATCAAATGAAGGAAGGAACGCATGCACAAGAGCCTAGATTAAGCCACGAGGAGACAATCCACAAATAAACACAAATCCAAGACAACAGGGGTCGCACCAGAGGTTATGGTTTTGTTATATTTGGTGATGAGAATGAGAAAAACCGAGCTATGAATGAAATGAATGGTGTTTATTTTCTTCTCGAGACCTATGCCTATTAATGAAGCCACACCAAATAAATCCTTGGGATTTCAACAATCGTATTCCATGAAAGGTTAGATCCAAATGTAACGGATGAAGATCTGAGGCAGGTTTTTGGGACATTTGGAGAGATTGTGTATGTGAAAATACAGGTGGGCAAAGGATGTGGTTTTGTACAGTTCACTAACAGGTCCTCTGCTGAGGAAGCTTTGCAAATGTTACATGGTACTATTATTGGTCAACAGTCTATTCAATTTTCTTGGGGTTGATCTCCAACAAAAGCAGACTGCAAGCTGGGGAGTGCAGCCTCAACTAGATCCAAATCAATGGAATGGTGGTCAGCTTACTATAGTTATGTTCAAGGATATGAAGATTATGATTATGCCCCTCCAACCCAAAATCCAACGATGTATGGTTATGGTAGCTTTCTTGGTTATCAGACTTATCAGCGACAATAAAATATGCATCTGAAAGGTGTTTCAAGAGAATGAATGTTGTGAAAATTGCCAACTTTGGTGAGTGCCATATGATCTTTTTATAAATTACAATGCCAACAGTATAATTCATTACAAAATGCATTTGGGATGGTGATAAATTTGGTCTACTTGGGTACATGGTAGCAGAGTTAAAAGGCCATCAACAATAGGTTAAGCATAGACATGCACAGGAACATAGGGCCAATATTGAATACAACCATGACCATGGCCATAGGCCTAAATATATCTCTATTTGCTTTTTTTTCGGTCAAGACAAAACAAGACTGAAAAAGCCTTTAATTTTTTATATAGAAAGGGTTGAACATTTTGTTAATTCCACTAATGCAGGGGAGACCCTTGGCTATGGATTGAAAGATGTTGAAAGCAGGAATTTTCACAATACTAAATTCAAGTTAGATTGTGACTTGGAGGCAAGTTCAAAGGTGCAGAAAGACAACCATTCACATTTAAATATAAGTGTTTAGGGGGCATATCTTCATGTCCTCAGAGATTTGGTTCAGAGTCTTGAGGTAAACTGTTGCAAACCATGCCATTACATAATCGATATTCAAAGAGGATTTTGATGAGTATTTAGGATTTCAAGGCACGGGTGGTAGGGCAGATGGCAATCAGAGATATCACTTCCAGATTTTCAGCAACAAATGGACATCGAAAATTCACATCTCTAGCCAGCAATTACTCATTCGATGGAACATATATAGGTGGCATCATAAAAATTACAATAAATCATTTAGAAGCCTCAAAATTCTAAGATAATAACCTTCAATCTGAAGAATACTTGGTAACAGAGTATCTTTTGATTATCTTCAGGAAAACCAATGAGCAAATTCAAGATTCATTGGCAGGCTAGTGCAGATATTAAGGCAAAAAAGTGAACAGATGGCAGCCTTCAGAAGAAGACTTCATTCGTACAATGAACATGCATTCCAAGATTGAAGGACTCGATATTTTTTCCTCATTTTATTGCCACCTTGTTGATTTATTCTATTTTTATGATTTGGTAGGATCTTACTGCCAACAAATCAAAAACAGTTGGACTGTTTTATTTATTTATTTAAACATTGTTTGATTGAAGGAGAGAGGGGACCCAAGAGGGGATTGGAGAGGGGACCTAGGAGGGTAAGGATGATAAGATATGGATGAAATAGCATCCATCAAAGTGATTATAAACCTGAAGGCATTGTATTTTAGGAATCACTTCTGACATTGGAGAAATATGACATTTGTTTTATCAGATTGTGATCTTCTTGTCTAAACATTGTTTTTCCATCTTCCTTGTTTACATTCTGTCTCTCTTTTTACTTGAATGAATTTTAGACATTGAGAATCAATGGCTTCTTATGGATGATATATTCCCAAGCGGTAAAGATTTTGTCGTGACTGCCTATCATCCGTGTGTTTTGTTTCAAGTACCGTTGCATCCATTTGACAAAGAGATTCTTAGTTTGATGAGGTGTTCTACTTTTCGTTTATTCCACATTATTCTACCCATTTACATATAAATGTCTTATCTGATGTACAATTTGATTGCCTCCGATCAACAGGGTGTTTACTTGACTCCATACCCAATGGTGTTTTAATTGATCTTCTTTTAGCTTGTTTCTCTTATTCTTTCTCTCATATTCTACCTCATCCACCTTATTTCAAAACCCAAACACATTCTTATTTATAAAATCATTGCAATAATTGAAGATGGGCTAGGCTTGACCCTATAGAAGTCTAGGTTGAGAAATATGACATTGGAGATACAAAATTAAAAATGTTAGTATCCAGATACAAAATTTTTAATTTTCTCCTTGTTGCTGAAATGGGGTTATTCCCGTAGCACCGAGAAGTGTTGTTCCTATAGCACTGAAAAGTGTCTTTTGTCCAGTATCATACTTCTATTTCTTCATCAGATCTCTCATTGGTCGTTTTTTCCCAAGATTGTCTTCTGACCTGCATTTCAAAAGCATTGTTAGTATTGCCTAAATCCCAGCTTTATACATCTTTAGATTTGTAATTTGATCTTTACCAAAATAAAGGTGGTGTGTGATCTAAAATGTCTAAGTCACACAACATGTATTCTGTCTTTTTACTAAACCAACATTATGCCCAAGTCTACAGACTAATACACTTAGAGTTTCTAAGCCAAACTAGGCCTCTCAGGTCTATGAATTTTACTAAAACATTTTTTTTTGGGGGGGGGGCAAAAGGCCCAAATATCATGCTAAGTCGATAGGTCAAGCCCCTAATCAAGTCACAAGAAAAGACCAAGTTCCATGCCCTTAGCTTTTCATTCCATGGCTAATTGATATAGTTGTGTCAAATTCGACGTATATAAAGGCCATATTCTCCAAACGCGTTATTCATGTGAGATTATTCCTAGAAATAAACTCAAAAATTTAAAGTTTACAAATGTCAATGAGTTAGAGAGATAACACATAGATGTCGAGAGTTTTCTAGCTAACAGTACAGGGAGAAGACACATGTCTGGAGGTTCTTCAACACTTGAAAAAGGTCAGTTTGTCTTCATGATTAGCTTAGAAAAATATTGGCTCACGGGCAAATTTCCAAAGCTGAGTGCACCTGCAATCAACACACATGTCAAGCACAAGTCAACAAAGCTAAGCACAAGCACCAGGCCACATGGAGGTTCAAGGATCGAATGAAGGAAGGAACGCATGCATAAGCACCTAGATTAAGCCACGAGGAGAGAATCCACGAATAAACACAAATCCAAGACAACAAGGGTCACTCCAGAGGTTATGGTTTTGTTATATTTGGTGATGAGAATGAGAAAAATCGAGCTATGAATGAAATGAATGGTGTTTATTTGTTGCTCGAGACCTATGCGTATTAATGAAGCCACACCAAATAAATCCTTGGGATTTCAACAATCATATTCCATGAAAGGTTAGATCCAAATGTAACGGATGAAGATCTGAGGCAGGTTTTTGGGACATTTGGAGAGATTGTGTATGTGAAAATACAGGTGGGCAAAGGATGTGGTTTTGTACAGTTCACTAATAGGTCCTCTGCTGAGGACGCTTTGCAAATGTTACATGGTACTATTATTGGTCAACAGTCTATTCGGTTTTCTTGGGGTTGATCTCCAACAAAAGCAGACTGGAATTTGGGGAGTGCAGCCTCAACTAGATCCAAATCAATGGAATGGTGGTCAGCTTACTATAGTTATGTTCAAGGATATGAAGATTATGATTATGCCCCTCCAACCCAAAATCCAACTATGTATGGTTATGGTGGCTTTCTTGGTTATCGAACTTATCAGCAACAGTAAAACATGCATCTAAAAGGCGTTTCAAGAGAATGAATGTTGTGCAAATTGCCAACTTGGTGAGTGCCATATGATCTTTTTATAAATTACAATGCCAACAGTATAATTCATTACAAAATGCATTTGGGATGGTGATAAATTTGGTCTACTTGGGTACATGGTAGCAGAGTTAAAATACCATCAACAATAGGCTAAGCATAGACATGCACAAGAACATAGAGCCAATACTGAATACAACCATGACCATGGCCATAGGCCTGAATATCTCTCTATTTTCTCTACTGTCAGTCAAGACAAAACAAGACTAAAAAAGCCTTTAATTTTTTATATAGAAAGGGTTGAACATTTTGTTAATTCCACTAATGCAGAGGAGACCCTTGGCTGTGGATTGAAAGATGTTGAAAGCAGGCATTTTCACAATACTAAATTCAAGTTAGATTGTGACTTGGAGGCAAGTTCAAAGGTGCAGAAAGATAGTCATTCACATTTAAATATAAGTGTTCAGGGGGCATATCTTCATGTCCTCAGAGATTTGGTTTAGAGTCTTGAGGTAAACTGCTGCAAACCATGCCATTACAGAATCAACATTCAAAGAGGATTTCGATGAGTATTCAGGATTTCAAGGCACGGGTGGCAGGGCAGATGGCAATCAGAGATATCACTTCCAGATTTTTAGCAACAAATGGACATCGAAAATTCACATCTCTAGCCAGCAATTACTCATTCGATGGAACATATACATGTGGCATCATAAAAATTACAATAAATCATTTAGAAGCCTCAACATTCTAAGATGATAACCTTCAATCTGAAGAATACTAGGTAACAGAGTATCTTTTGATTATCTTCAAGAAAACCAATGAGAAAATTCAAGATTCGTTGGAAGGCTAGTGCAGATATTAAGGCAAAAAAGTGAACAGATGGCAGCCTTCAGAAGAAGAATTTAGTCGTACAACGAACATGCATTCCAGGATTGAAGGACTCCATATTTTTTCCTCATTTTATTGCCACCTTGTTGATTTATTCTATTTTTATGATTTGGTAGGATCTTACTGCCAGCAAATCAAAAATAGTTGGACTGTTGTTTTTTATTATTTAAACATTGTTTGATTGAAGGAGATGGGGGACTCGAGAGGGGATTGGAGAGGGGGCCTAGGAGGGTAAGGCTGATAAGATATGGATGAAATAGCATCCATCAGAGTGATTAGAAACCTGAAGGCATTGTATTTTAGGAATCACTTCTGACATTGGAGAAATATGACATTTGTTTTATTAGATTGTGATCTTCTTGTCTAAACATTGTTTTTCCATCCTCCTTGTTTACATTTTGTCTCTCTTCTTACTTGAATGAATTTCAGACATTGAGAATCAATGGTTGCTTATGGATGATATATTCCCAAGCGGTAAAGATTTTTCCGTGACTGCCTATCATCCATGTGTTTTGTTTCAAGTACCATTGCATCCATTTGACAAAGAGATTCTTAGTTTGATGAGGTGTTCTACTTTTCGTTTATTCCATATTCTTCTACCCATTTACATATAAATGTCTTATCTGATGTATAATTTGATTGCCTTTGATCAACAGGGTGTTTACTTAAATCCATGCCCAATGGTGTTTTAATTGATCTGCTTTTAGCTTGTTTCTCTTATTCTTTCTCTCGTCATCTACCTCATCCACCTTATTTCAAAACCCAAACACATTCTTATTTATAAAATCATTGCAATAACTGAAGATGGGCTAGGCTTGACCCTATAGCAGTCTAGGGGAAACTTCTAGCACTAACAGTCTCCATCGTTGTGACATTTATTGCTGCACCTAAGTCAATGAGAGTGTTCATAATAATAAAATTGTTGATGAAAATAGTTACTATCGAGATCCCATGATCAACATACTTTTCTGAAATGACCCTAGTGGTCATTAAACTAGCTAAGTTATGAACTAAAACAACTAAGAACTGTTATTCTAGATTTAAAGGAGAACAAAATGGTTAATTAGAAGACAAACAAGATAAACATATAGGGCACTGCTGAAAATGAATCCTATATCTTATGGAAAAGAACAACGTGCTGAGCAATTAAGAATTCAACGACTCTAGCAAGTGCCCACAAATCTATAAAATCATGCTTCAAATAATTAACACCTTCGTACATTCAAATACATGGAGGTATCATTTGCATATCATTTAAATGCACAAAGAAATGACAAGAAATGGTCATACACTAAGAGGAAATCACTTATATGTCATAACTGTACATCATACAGTAACACTGAATATGGTGAATAGTCTGTTGTCTGAGATTTTATAAATCATATCTGATACAAGAAAATAAAATTGGGAGGCGATGCTTTACAAGAACACAAGCACTATAATAAAATGAATTACAAACTAAAACATAACGTAGGGGATGAATCTTTGGTTTCCTGCTGCATTTACCATCTGTATGTTCTCAAGGTTTCTGATCAAACAAATCTGGTTATACGAAACTCTTAAATTCCCCAAAGTGTTAACCCTCACAATGAGTGTCTTCATTGTCTTTTATTCTTCTCACTCATGCCCTAAACTACTTCTCGATACCACTGATTGCTTCTTGAAATTGTTTACTGCTTCTTGATTCTTGAATGGTTTTCCCTCTAGGTGAAACTATAAAAATTAGTTTTACCTGCTAAAATCTATTATGCTAATATTATGGAGTAGTTGGAAACTTTATATCCAAAATATCATTTCATATTTCTCTTAAGATCCTCTGTAATCATTTTTTTTGTTAGCTTAGTGCTCAAAATAAAATTTACAGAAGTCGTGAAATTCAGGCACTGCCGGATTAGTCTTAGCGAGTAAACTCAACCATTGAGTTGTGGCCCAATAAGAATGAATCCCACATTCATCATGAGGATTTATTTAGGTTTCCTTATAATTTACAAGTGGTCTCTTATAGTTTGAATGTGAATGGGCGGGCCATGGAACCATGCTTGTAGTGTTACCTTTTAGACCATCTATGCCAGATCAATATTAAAAATGAGAACAAATAATTGAAGGGAGATTGACCTGACACCTATCCTTAGAGACCTGGAAATGGATCTGGACTGTCTATTGGATGGTGCACCCATCAAAGAAATCAAGGGCTAGGTCCCAATATGAATTCGATGAGGGAGACTCTGGCAAGGGAGAGTTCGAGCTAACTAGAACTATTAATCCATCAAAGTGAGACATGTCAGAGGCATTGTGTTGAAGCTAAAAGAGGAAGTCTGAAAACAAGGAACCTGAGGAATATAGATTTTGTAGACCATGGTTGAGATTTATCTAGTGTCCTTTGGGACTTAA
Organism: Picea engelmannii; assembly: GCA_009831015.1. Taxonomy (NCBI): domain Eukaryota; kingdom Viridiplantae; phylum Streptophyta; class Pinopsida; order Pinales; family Pinaceae; genus Picea; species Picea engelmannii. Next base: position 1,898,522 of record ML778726.1, on the reverse strand, counting down.
AATTTCATCCCAACCATAGATCTAGAACTGAAACAATGGAGAGTCGTTGATCTGGCTCGACCAAGAGAAAAAATTATCTAAGGCTTCAACAATGTCATGCTGACATCATCTTGGACACGTGGAAACTTTATATTGGTCCTTGTTGGTGCTAATGTGGCAAGAAAGCATGCCACATGTCACCCGATTTCAAGATGCCAACCTGTGTATATGGTGGGTTCCACGTGTCCACGTGGAAACTTTAGATTGGCCTAATGCTTAGTATTCTTCAATATATGGAAACAAATCTAGACCGTCGATCATATGGTGCACCCATCAGAGCGATCAAGGGTTAGGTCCCAATAGGAATCCGGTGAGGGAGACTTCAATGAGACAGAATCTGACGATGGAGACTTCGAGCTAATTGGAACCGTTGATTAAATGTTTGGCGTGGGATCATTCACCTATAGTCGTTTGATCTGTTGGGGTCCACAATATTGTCGGTGCTTAGTTCCTAAGGTGTGGTCCAATGGTAAGCTCCTTAGTTAATGAAACTTAGGTCTTTTTTGGGGCACGATAGGCCTCGTTTGACCTCCAATAAGCACCCAAGGGCTTAAATATTTTCTTAGGCGCAAAAAGAGCATGATTTCTTTGTTGTTTTCTTCCATCTACCTCAAAATAATTTGACTCTTGACTATTCATAGGCTTTGGAATATCACCCTCTATCTAAACCTCGCTCAATATTGGCCTTATAAATTCAAAAAACCTTCATTTAATGATAAGAACAAAAATGTTACTAATATTCGGCTCTAGCAGGGACAACATACCCCTGTGATCTGCTGAGAACTGTAGAATAAGTTCCTTCTTCTGTTGGGTTATGGAGTCTTCCCAAAATGATACATCTCTCTGATACATGAAAACTGATCTGGTATGTGACGAAACATTTCTCAACAAATTACAAACATTAGAACCCTACCTACTTGCTGAAGTAATAATGAATGGTGAGTGAAGTACAATTTAAAATAATATTCATGGGCATAAACGAAAATGAATTATTTATGTACAAGGTAAGAAAGATCTCCAATGATTAATACTGCATGAAGTGTTTGAAGAAACACTCTTTCACAGGAGCCCCAAACAATTCTCCATCAAGTTGGGATAAATGATATGGGTTGTTACCTTGCACTGCAACAACTTGGAAGGGCCTAAGCCAAATATTGTTAAATTTTCCATGTTTTCATTTAGCTTCCCTTCAGGCATCCCATTTTAGGACTAGATATCATGTCATGAAATTTATTTCTTTGGTCCTTTTGTCAAATATTTCTTTCACTCTTTATTGATGGATTTGAGACTTGATATGAAATTGCTCTCTTACCTATTGGACTTCAATAAGCTGTTTAATTCTTCTCTGCATGTCATCTAATTCTCCCCCCTCCTTTTGCAATAACTTCATCACAGAAAGGCTGAGTTGAAAGGGGAAAATGGATTCCAACCCATATACAAGATGAAAAGCGAAAGTTCCAATGTTGACTCTGTCTAGATAGACAACACATTTCAGGTGGGAATCCCATGCCTTCTTGTTTTGGGATAACATTTTCTTAATAATATTGATGATTTTTTTATTAGAGGATTCAACCAAGCCATTTACTTGTGGATAGTAAGTAGTAGAGTGTCTCAACTCTATGTTATAGTCTTGACAATATTTAATCAATTTGGAATATTTGAAGGCCTGAGCATTACTAGTAATGATCTTTCTTGGGCACCCGAATCTGGCCAAGATATTTTCCTCTAGGAACTTTATGATGACTGTATCGGTGGCAACTCTTATAGGGATGACCTCTCTACGGTAGCTGTCTTTTGGAAGATTAGGAGGTAAGGGTTAATAGCCTTCTGGAGGCATCCCTTTCATCCTACGTGATCGACAAAGACCTTTATCGTCTATAGGCTCAATTGTGGAGAATAACATAACACACTGAAAATCTAGGGCCAACTAACAAAAAGAAATAGCATACGCTAATAAAATCTAGGAATCGACCAAGCAAACAAAACTTCTCTCAATGATCGTACTAGTTTGTGATGAAATCCAACGTTATGTGATCAAGTCAAGAAGGGGCTAGGATATGGTGGAACAGTTATAATGGCGACCTACTTAACAAACTTTCACCTTGGTGCAAGCTTCCACGCAGTAATTTTGGATTTACCCTCCAAGGATCCCGAGTGAGTTTGACCAATGTATGTTCCAGGTACAGTGAGACTTCCCTTCACTATCACCTTGTGTAAGTACCTAAATATTATGGCAACTAAAGACACCAATTCATAGTGAGTCCCTAGGCAGGTACAGTCGACAGTCCGATCCAAAATGTATGGGCAGGATAACAAGTCCGAAATCAACCCGAGAGGCTCCCACACATAATCCTGGGTATACCTTCAAGTGACCCCGAAAATACGATCCGACCACTACAAACAGTTGAACCATGGAGGGATAATCTCCATAATTTTCTCGAATGCAACCTCGTGTGTAACCCCTGTGTGAGAGGGGGATCCCAGAAAAACAATACAACAATTGGATTTGACTCTCCCTAGCTCAGGATGCTAATGTTTGTTTTGAAAACTTTGGAGAGTTGTACTCACAGCCTAATCCAAAGTGTTAACCCTAGTCTACTGTTGGTGGAAGATCCTAAAAACAAAAAGTGTTCTAGATAATTTTTTAATTAGCGTTCATTTTACAGCTGTTCTTTACTCAAAGGGTGCATGAAAGTGAAATTGATGGAATGATGACTCAATTCCCAAAAAGATGCATAAAATATGATAAGCAATCGTTTCTTTTCAATGAACGCCTATTTAAGGGAAAGAGAAAGAGTCGTTTTCACCATCAAACACTAATATGAAATGTCCTCCATCAATCGGTTCTCGCTCGAATCCAATGCAATGCTAAAACATTTTCAAAAATTCCTTCTAATATGAAAACCAATCACTACAATGTATCTTTGTCGTTTGTATGTGAATGATGATTAATTCAATGCAAAAACTTTTCCTACCAACTACCCTTTCAGATCAAGGAGATTCGAACAAGTATAAGCAGATTTTGCACAAACAAAACACACCCTCTTGCTATGATTGAAACAAGAAGCAAACAGGAAAAAAAAAAGATAACAAAGAAAAATCAAACAATTCACACAAAAGAGAGATGTTTAAGAACGATGACCTCAAAAAACCAAGTGAGACGATTCATAGATTTCTGATGCCCTTCACCAGAGTTCCCACTCAGTAGGATGGGAGAGAAGAAAGCAGTGGATTGATTTCAAGCTCTCAACAGTAGAAAAACTCAAAATAAGGAAGAAGGCCACCAAATCTGAACAAAAAAGTTCTTATTTCTTAGAAGGAGGGATGTCAAAGTTCAATAGGAAGAAGCATTGAATCACAAAGAATCTCAGCAAGTGACAAACAGAGATTGGATCTCAGAAAGTGCAATTCTGGAAAGGATTTTTTGCAAAGAGAGGTTGGTGCTCTGGTGTAAGGGGCACCAAAGAATTATAACGCTCTATCTAATGCTTTCAGGGAGTGCTAGTGCCCTACTAACAAGGCAGGGGAGCGTTGGTGTCCTAAAACCCAGAAAAAAGTCCAAAAAACCCTAAAAATCAGTTGAAATTTGGCATTCAGAGTATGTTTGATGGAATAAGGATTCAATCAACATATGAAATCAAACATACGGGGTGAACAAGGTCTAAAACCAACAAAGGGTAAGACAAGGTCTGTGAGGAAAAACAAAACTGAAAAGTTTCGATTCATCCCCAGTGGAGTCACCAATTTCTGTTGAAGGAAAATCTCCCTGCGGACAGGTAGATATCCTCTTGAGAGCCAGACTCTTAACTCTTAAGACAAAAGATGCTTATCATGGACACTAACTTCCTTTTAGGTCTAGATAAACTAATGTGTGAGGAGGAAGGAGAAAAGAAGTACCTTTTACAGGTGTTTGTCCCTGCACGGTACGAGTTGAGCTCCAATCTTCCGCTCCTCGATAAGCCCTGTAGACAAACAAAAGTACAACCACTTCCTACTCTACTGAGATTAGTTTGAAATAGATCTATCTATTAGAGACAAGTTCATGTGGGATTAAGCACAAACTAGAAAGAAACAGGCCAAGCATATCATATTAATGAGAACAACAACGAAGGAAACTTACAACCGTAGATGCAAGTGCAATAGCTTCATCAAGTCCTCCTTGTCTAACCCTTGCTCAAAAGACCCACGATCAGAATGAAAATAACTTCACTGATAATTCTCCTCCACTTCACTGTGTGTTTCCTATGAGATCATAGGTTTCATGCTTCTAATCCTTCCCATTTCACCATAAGAAAGCCTGCTTATATAGGCTTGGAGAGGCCCAACCACTTGAGATATCTTTAGGGTAAGTTAAGGATTTTCCTCCTTCAGTTAGGGATATTCCCTAAGATCATGGCTTGACCAAGGATTCGAATCCAACTACCTTCAAAGATTGAAGAGATCTTTCCCCCATTCTTCTCCACAAACCAATTGTTTCCCAGAATAGGTAGCGCTCCTCCAAAAGGGAAGTCAGAGCGTATAATGCTCCCTAGTAATGTATAGGGGGGCGCCAACACTCTGAACAGTAGAAACGCTCCTCCAAAATGGTAGACAGAGTGTTATAACGCTCCCAGATACTCTATAGGGGAGTTCCAGCACTCCTGACAGAGGTATAGGGGAGCGTTCTCCTCTAAAAACTCAATTTTAGTGGTTCTTTCAAATGTCAAGAGGTTCATAAACCCAGTTAACCATTCCTCTTCTTCCAAATCAAATGTTTGAGGTGTTTCAAGTGTCTTTTTGATGTCGTTATAGGTATGACATAGGCATTATGGCAATATGCTTTTCCTGACACTTGCGACACTTGTGAGCAAAATGTGACACTTGCGACCATCATAATGACGACACTTGTGACACTATCGAAGTGAGTAATTTTGATGTGTAACAGATTGCCCCCCAAAGTATGAAGTTAGAATATGAGCACTAATAACTGAAATGCTTTGCAGATTTTCAAGCAAGGGTATAGACGTAGAGAACCTGATAGAAGTTGCACACAAACATCAAACAAATATTATGACATGTTTCAAACCCAAGGCAGGCATACCTATGCTTGGGTGATAAAGACTTGCAAGATATGGCCGCCATAAAATACACTACGGATCCATAATTGTATTGATAAAAGGTATATCCACCGAGGATACAGAGTGGATCTATACTCCTATGGCCTGAATTGATTGTAGCCACGAAGAATACACAGTTTATCTATGAGATGACAAGACATAGCCACAACCGATACAAAGTGGATCTATGTAACAGTATATGTGTCATTATTCAAAAGAAATTCCGTCGCAACCTGGGTAAAGTACATATCAGAGTGATCATTCAACCCAAGGTCTTCTTACCGATTCTGATGTACTACGAATCTAACCATGTGAATGGATGTACTGATGTTGAACATGGCAGAAACCACTTGATTACCGGTCAATGATGTAAATCGTTAACAAGCACGAGGGAAATCATCATTAATGTCAATGATTCCCAAGGTACCCTAGTACATTCCAATGAATGTGAATGGATAAGATGAAGTTGAACATCCATGGAATCATCTGATCAGAGGTCAATGGCATAAACCCACTGTCAGACGTGAGGAGGCCTGCCATTAAGGCATGCAGTTCCCAAAGTACTAATTGGTTTCTAAGTCTAGTTCTTGGATAATGTGTTGAAGTCGACAGGAATAGACTCGTCGAAGGAGGGCCTTGATGTATCCCCCATCAATGACACAAAACGAGCACAGAGATGTAATTGGTAGATCAAATGAACATGGATTGACATGGGTATTGAGACAAGATATTTGTGATGGCTGACTCTCGAGGCAGATACTTCCCTTGAACACTGAGGCACAACAACAGAAACATGACATGGACCAAAACACGATGATGCAATGGACACTGTGACTTTCGTCGGGTGACCCAAAGGAGTAAGAAAAACTCAGAGGATTGGTTCAGTGTAAAGGTTCAGTGGATTAATATGTGCGCAAAGACAAAGTGTCGTGTTCAAGGGTGACTCTAAGAGTTACTTGGTAATGTTCTCAAAAACTGCTTGGCTTGCTTCTTTCAATTTTTTCCCCCATCCAGATAGATGAGTACCTCTTTTTTATTTAACGAGCTCGAGGAGGGTAACACATGCTCAATATAACTTACCTTCGATAAGGCCCTCTTTCTTTGTTTAAAAAACTGGGAGAAGTAAGGGTTTGGTCCCATATGGGCCTGTTGATGTTTGTTTAATGAGTCCAAAGACAGAAAACTTGAAGGTTTTTCATGATTATAGAGTCTGGAAAAAACACTTAAAAGAGAACTCTCTCAGTTCCTTTTTCATAAAGTAGTCTGATGAGACAGAAAAAGAGATAAACTATCGCTCAACAGACGTTTTCTTCAAATACTTTAATGAGTGTGAAGAGAACAAGGTCGCTCGGTAATCTTTTCATGTTTAGAGAGTCCGAAAAGAACTTAAAGATGACTCCAATGTTGTCATTTTTCGTAATGTTAGTCTCGCGAGGCCGAAAAAGAGACAAATTATCACTCGAAAGATTCCCTTTCAAACCTTTTAATGAGTGGGAAAGGAAGCAAGATCACTCGACAATCTTTTCATGTTTAGAGATTCTGAAAAGAGCTTAAAGAAGACTCTAGAGGGTTCCTTTTTCGTGTATCCATACAGGTCCGAAAAAGAGATAAAAGTCTACCCGGATGCATTCTCATGTATTTATGAGCATGAGAAAGAAAAAAGACTAAGATTGGTATTCCCCCAGCTTGAAAACTAGTGGCTTAACTCCAAAAAGATCATCAAAGGCTAGAGACATGCCCTCCAAGCTTCAATTCATTCACCGACTTTGAGGTTGTCATCGATTTCTCGACGGGATGAGAAAAAGGAGAAGGGTGGATGAAAAGAAGGTTCAAGAGAGGTGACTATTTCAATTTTTAAAGAGCTTGACACAGGAAAAGAACTATGCTTAGGACCTCTGTTTCAGTTTTTAATGAGCTTTCCACAGAGAAGAGAAACTATGCTCGTGACTGCTTCTTGATCATGGATTCCAGGAGGATAATGCTTTGGAAGGATACCATGTCAAGGGACAAAACTCAGTCATGGCTTCCAGGAGATCTTTGTTGGATGGAAGATAATCACTTGGGAAGGAACACATGTTGAGGGTCACGATAGGAGTAAGAAGATCAGGCTCCAATAACCCTACCGAATAAATCACCATGTCCACTATCGGATCCAAATCATCAGAAGTTGAAATCATGGGAGACGATGAAAAATCAACACCAGGAGGGGAGATAGAGCTTATATCTTCCTGAATTTCTTCACGAGGGGGAAGAAAAGAGGATCGATGACGGTTATTATCCTGAGGTAACTTGTCAATGCGAATCATTTCCAGAATAGATTCATCCGAGGGAAAAATGGAGGAAATGTAATCAATCGCAGACGGCAAGGAACCCAATCGTGATTACATCGAGGAACTGTCGGGTGCCAATAGATGTTGGTAATATGACAAGGGAGAAGCGGATTGGATAGAAACGTGTAATGTTTTGGCTGGACTAAGTGGCACAGTGTCACGTAGTGCATCAAATTCCAATGGACAAGGTACAATCCAAGGGTCAGATGATTCCAAAGATTGACAAGCCGCAGTCGAAATCATATCGACAGTGGCAACATGATGTGTAGTCGGTGGAAGTGGTGTAGGGAAGGTACCCATGAGGCTAGAATATTTTAGTAAGCCAACACCAACACTTTCATATGTGATCTTGTGGTTTCCCAAGAAAGGAATATTGTTGGTAGCGGGAACACGAGCATCGGTCGTGCAGAAATCCAACTAATCAACAGTGACAATTTTGCCCTGATGAGGAAATTGGACACATCAAAAAACTGACGAGGCAACGATATTCATAGCATAAAACCAACTTCTTCCAAGTAAAAAGTATTAATCGATGGGAGCATCGACCACCTCAACATCAACAGTAACATTTTTGCCACCGAATTGGATGGGCAGGGACTGTAAAAGCCCATGGGGATGAAAACCTCGCCCATCAAAGGCACGTAACATTGTTGGGGATTTGTTGAGTGCTGGTGATTTTAAACCTTTCCAACACGCCAAAGACATGACACAAGTTGAGGCTCCCTCATCCAGAATAGTTCGGTGGATTTGTTGATTATGAACAACAACATCAACTTGAAAAGCAAGTTGGTGAGAGAGTCGAGATGCATAATTGTCCAGGTTAAACATGATATGGTTGGACAACTCAGGATAAGCAGTGCCAAGAGTGGCTAAGAGCATTCTACGTTGACTAGGGTAGTGTTTTAGAACTTCTAACACAGACATAGCACACGGTGCTTGAGCCAAATCTTCAATGATGTTGTAGTTCTGGGCATCACATGAACTAGGATTAAAGGTAGCTTTGCAGATAGTGCTCTTAGGAGGGCGTAAGATAGAGTCGAATGTGGGTTTCTCAATCTGAAGTGGTCCAGACAGAGGATTAACCAATGGAAGACTAATGGAGGACGATGATGGATTCGGTAAAGTACCGGTACCATTAGTGTATTTTCCTTTGTCAGGGTTACCTGGTGTGTCGTATGTCTTAGAGAGAGTGGTCAAATTAATCCCATTAAACATATAAATATGTGCACTCGACGAGGCCTCATCATGAGTATCGTTACAACTGCCCCCAGGAGAGGGGGTTTGAGTAACCATAGATTTCTTCTGTGGAAAAGGCTGAGTAAGCACAGCGGATTGTGACTTTCCTTGGAAAATTTTGGCCACTTCATTGCGAAGTGGACAATCTCGAGTGTAGTGATCGTCACCACAAATGATACACAGGAATTTCAGTTTCCGTTGTGGTTTCTTTTTGATAGCAGGTGTTTGATTTTTTGGTTGTTCATTATTATTTTTTGATTTATTCTTTGTCTTCTTCTTACCTTCAGATTGTTGTGAAGGGGCAGATTGAATCGCATTCACCTCAGAGATCTGAGTTTGGGGTGAGGTAGAGGAGAGTGTGGTTGATTGGGAAAAATATTGAGTTTTGATGGAGCCGATAACACCATCTGCATGAGATGAGGATGACGACTTAGATGGATCGGTATTAGCTTGAGAAACATTCGGAAGCAAATCATACAAAGCACCAGATTGGGAATAAACCAAATCTAAATACTGATCCCAAGCGATGGCTTGTTCCTCTGTGACCACACCACCCATAGCGACACCGCGAGCAATCAAGGGTAACAGTGATTTAGTAAACCATTATGCCAATAGTATGTCAGGAATGACTACCTTGATCATCCTTTGTCATCGCCTCCACTCATGAATATGGTCAGAGATATGCACTGAGTTAGTTTGACAAAGGGAGGTCAAGAGTTTAGTACCCATCTCATAGCGAATAGGCAGTTGAAAGTGAGTGAGGAAAGACATGGAAAGGGAATTAAAATCATGAAAAGAAGTGTGTGGTAGTTCGATATACCACTTTGTTGTCGAATCGGTAAGCGTTCGCTGGAAAAGACGCAAATGTACAGAATCATCCATGAGGGAGTTTGATGAACACCACAAATGGAAAGTCATCACATGGTTGTTTGGATCTTCGCCAGGGTTTCCGTCAAATTTTGGAATATTAGAAGGAAGTTTAGCTAGAATGACTGGCCAAACCAGTGAATGAAAAATAGGATCATTAGTTAACCAAGACAAGTCTGGGATATCCAGAGTCGCAAGGAAAGGTAGTTGTCGGTTAATTTGCGGATAATACTAGTGCAACATAGGAACACCAGTAGGACCATAAACTAGGTTAGGTGGATAGTTGTAACCAGTAGGTCCTCCTATATACAGTTGTTGTTGGCCAGGATAAGCAAGATTCGATGGTGGATGAGGAACATTTACATAACCCAGTGGGTTTTGAACATTATAGGCCAGGTGATTTATTTTCTCGTGAGGAGGATAAACATTTTTCCCTTGATAATGGTAAGGAGTAGATCCCAGAGGCGGATACACATTAGACCCATGAGGAGGATAAGACTGTGGTCCCGAAGAACTCCTGGTGGTGTTTGGGATGCCGCCCAAATAAGATTCTGCGTAAGATGTTCTGGAAGGAATAGGATTGGATACTCCTCCTAGTGGGTTATTATACGAGTGCCCCCCAATGTGGGGTTGAGTAAAAGATCCTCCTAAAGATACTCCCCAGGATTTTGAAGGGTTTCCAGCAAACAAGGGTTGCCCCCCTGCCAGTAGTGGATTTACGACCTGGGTATGACTGGAAAATGGAGGTTTCCGTCCAGGAGGAGCATGAAAAGGTGGTTGTCCCCTAGGAGGGGTAGGCCCACCATGGAAAGGTAGTCCTCCAAGAGGGGAAGGTTCGTTGGATGGTGGTTTCCTTCCAGTCGGTTGTGTTTGGCCAGCAGGGGTCTGCATTCTTGGGTGAGGAGATTTCCCAGCAGGATCTTGTGGAACATGTGGAGATGTAGAGTAAAATCTTATAGAAATGGGGGTAGAGAATGAAGTGCTTTGGAGATGAGTAGAGGTTATGAGTCTAGCATTAGGATGGACTTGTGTTGGTGTAACAGTAGGGTTAACAACCTGATCGACTAGGTGATTCATGGTTTGACCGGATGGTCCTGTTTCACTAGGAGGGTCATGAGGTTGAAAGGGTTGTCAAAAGGATTCAAAATGTTCACAGAGATCACGTCCTGATGAAGTCCTCCATACAGAACGAGTAGGCTTGGGATTGGTATCTACTGCGGTGCTAAAATGAACAGGAGTCCTATACTCATCACCAAAGATTGGTTCTGTGGATCCCATATATGTTTCGGTAAAAATCCTATATGGTAACGTGGGATCTCTTCATCTATGACGTTCCCAAGGGAGTCTAAATGAACCAAAAGTGGTTCAAGAGGAGGTACCGACACAGATGTAGTGGTATTTTCAACCATGAACAAAGCACCTTCTGAGTTATCTAATGGAGGAGCAATAACACTTCCAGCATCGGATTGATTTTCTACCTCTCTATGGTAGTTGTCTTCTAGAGGGTTAGGAGGTAAGGGTTGATAGCCTTCCGGAGGAAGCCCTTTCATCCTACATGATCAGCGAAGACCTTTATCATCTACAGGCTCAATTGTGGAGAATAACAGAACACACTGAAAATCTAGGGCCAACTAACAAAAAGAAACAACATACACTAATAAAATCTAGGAATCGACCAAGCAAACAAAACTTCTCTCGATGATCGTACTAGTTGGTGATGAAATCCAACGTCGCGTGATCAAGTCAAGAAGGGGATAGGATATGGTGGAACAGTTACAATGGCGACCTGCTTAACTGACTTTCACCTTGGTGCAACCTTCCACGTAGTAATTGTGGATTTACCCTCCAAGGAGCCTGAGTGAGTTTGACCAATGTCTGTACCAGGTACAGTGAGACTTCCCTTCATTGTCACCTTGTGTAAGTACCTAAATATTATGGCAACTAAAGACACCAATTCGCAGTGAGTCCGTGGGTGGGTACAGTCGACGGTCCGATCCGAAACTTATGGGCAGGATAACAAGTCCAAAATCAACCCAAGAGGCTCCCACACATAATCATGGGTATACCTTTAAGTGACCCCCAAAATACGATCCGACCACTACAAACAGTTGAACCACGGAGGGATAATATTTGTAATTCGCCTGAATGCGACCTCGTGCGTAAACCCTGTGTGAGAGGGGGATCCCATAAAAACAATATGGCAATTGGATTTGACTCTCCCTAGCTCAGGATGCTAATGTTTTTTTTGAAAACTTTGGAGAGTTGTACTCACAGTCTAATCCAAAGTGTTAACCCTAGTCTACTATTGGTGGAAGATCCTAAAAACAAAAAATGTTCTAGATAATTTTTTAATTAGAGTTTGTTTTATAGCTATTCTTTACTCAAAGGGTGCATGAAAGTGAAACTGATGGAATGATGACTCAATTCCCAAAAAAATTCATAAAATATGATAAGCAATCATTTCTTTTCAATGAACACCTATTTAAGGGAAAGAGAAAGAGTCGTTTTCACCATCAAACACTAATATGAAATGTCCTCCACCAATCGGTTCTCACTCAAATCCAATACAATGATAAAACATTTTCAAAAACGCCTTCTAATATGCAAACCAATCACTACAATGTATCTTTGTCGTTTGTATGCGAATGATGATTAATTCAATGAAAAAACTTCTCCTACCAACTACCCTTTCAGATCAAGGAGATTCAGACAAGTATAAGTAGATTTTGCACAAACAAAACACACCCTCTTGCTATGATTGAAACAAGAAGCAAATAAAAAAACAAAAGAGAACAAAGAAAAATCAAACAATTCACACAAAAGAGAGATGTTTAAGAACGATGACCTCAAAAAACCAAGTGAGATGATTCACAGATTTCGGATGCCCTTCAACAGAGTTCCCGCTCAGTCAGATGGGAGAGAAGAAAGCAATGGATTGATTTCAAGCTCTCAACAACATAAAAACTCAAAATAAGGAATAGTTCCACCAACTCTGAACAACAAAGTGCTTATTTATCATAAGGAGGGATGTCAAAGTTCAATAGGAAGAAGCATTGAATCACAAAGAATCTCAGCAAGTGACAAATAGAGATTGGATCTCAGAAAGTGCAATTCTGGAAAGGATTTTTTGCAAAGAGAGGTTGGTGCTCTGGTGTAAGGGGCACCAGAGCATTATAACACTCTATCTAAGGCTTTCAGGGAGTGTTGGTGCCCTGCTAACAAGGCAGGGTAGCACTGGTGTCCTAAAACCCAGAAGAAAGTCCAAAAAACCCTAAAAATCAGTTGAACTTTGGCATTCAGAGTATGTGTGATGGAATAAGGATTCAATAAACATATGAAATCAAACATATAGGGTGAACAAGGTCTAAAAAAAACAAAGGGTAAGAAAAGGTCTGTGAGGAAAACCAAAACTGAAAAGTTTCGATTCGTCCCCAGTGGAGTCACCAATTTCTGTTGAAGGAAAATCTCCCTACGAACAGGTAGATCTCCTCCTGAGAGACAGACTCTTAACTCTTAAGACAGAAGATGATTATTGTGGACATTGAATTCCTTTTAGGTCTATATAAACTAATGTGTGAGGAGGAAGGAGAAAAGAAGTACCTTTTATCGGTGTTTGTCCCTGCACGGTCTGAGTTGAGCTCCAATCTTTCACTCCTCGATAAGCCCTGTAGAAAAACAAAAGTACAACCACTTCCTACTCTACTGAGATTAGTTTGAAACATATCTATCTATTAGAGACAAGTTCATGTGGGATTAAGCACAAACTAGAAAGAAACAGGCCAAGCATATCATATTAATGAGAACAACAACGAAGGAAACTTACAACCGTATATGCGAGTGTAACAGCTTCATCAAGTCCTCCTTGTCTAACCCTTGCTCAAAAGAACCACGATCAGAATGACAATAACTTCACTGATAATTCTCCTCCACTTCACTGTGTGTTTCCTATGAGATCATAGGTTTCATGCTTCTAATCCTTCCCCATTTCACCATAAGAAAGCCTTCTTATATAGGCTTGGAGAGGCCCAACCACTTGAGATATCTTTAGGGTAAGTTGAGGATTTTCCTCCTTCAGTTAGGGATCTTCCCTAAGATCATGGATTGACCAAGGATTTGAGTCCAACTATCTTCAAAGATTGAAGAGATATTTCCCCCATTCTTCTCAACAAACCAACTATTGCCTAGAATAGGTAGCGCTCCTCCAAAAGGGCAGTCAGAGTGTTATAATTCTCCCTAGTAATGTATAGGGGGGCGCCATCACTCCCAACAACAGCAATGCTCCTCCAAAATGGCAGACAGAGTGTTATAACGCTCCCAGATACTCTATAGGGGAGCACCAACACTCCTGACAGAGGTATAGGGGAGCGTTCTCCTCTAAAAACTCAATTTTAGTGGTTCTTTCAAATGTCAAGAGGTTCATAAACCCGGTTAACCATTCCTCTTCTTCCAAATCAAATGTTTTAGGTGTTTCAAGTGTCTTTACGATGTCGTTATAGGTACGACATAGGCATTATGGCAGTATACCTTTCCTGACACTTGCGACACTTGTGAGCAAAATGTGACACTTGCGACCCTTGTAATGAAGACACTTGCGACACTATCGAAGTGAGTAATTTTGATGTGTAACAGATATATAAAAATTAATTTGTCTCTCTCACCCACAAAAGCAATGTACATAGCTTTCTTAAAAGTTTCTCTTGCATTTATCAAACCAAAAGGCATTTTTTCATACATGAAATTTCCCCACTGTGTTGTGAAAGTCATCTTTTCTCTGTCATCTAGGTGCATTTCCACTTGTTTATATCCTGAAAAACCATCCATCATAGATATCCTATTTCCCTGCACCACTTTATACAATAATTATCCATCTTAGGCATAGGATAGTTATCTTTCAATGGGAATTTCTTTAGGTTCCTAAAGTCCACACATAGCCATATTTCTCCACTCTTTTTTCTCACTAGAACCAAATTAGCTACCCATTCAGAGTACCTAAGAGGAATAATAATATGATAATCTAGTAATTTTCTCACCTATTTCTCAATGGTAGGAAGAAGAAGAGGATTGACCTACCTGAGATTCTTCCTGAAAGGATTAGTACCAGGTTTGAGAGGTATTCGATGTTGGATGATGATGGTATCATAAGTATTTAAGTCCTCATATTTCCATGCAAAAACATCCATGTACTCTTTGAATAGTTGCAAATATTTTTTTTTATGATTAACAGGGATATCTTGGGACAACTTAATATATTTTGGCTCCTTTTTTGTCCCAATATTATATTCCTCAATGTTTTCATCCTTGGGGAGGACAACTGGTTTGAAAGGTACACCATTTCCATCAAATAAATGTTATAAAGGCATAAGTCCTTTGGGAATGAAATTATTCTTGAGTTGCAAGACTTTATGCTCAACCATGTAATTTCTAAATTTAGGGGCCTCTTTGGCTTCATCCCCAAACTCTTGTTTGGTTTCTTCTTTATCATCTGAATCAATATGAGTATTTGCAAACTCATATATCACCTCCATGAACCTTTTGATTTGTTGTTCATCTTCAAAAACTTGCTAGTATTTGATATTGTTAGGGATGGATGGCCTGTATCTCATCTCAATGTCATATTTAACTTGAGGGGTGACTGGTACCTTAAAGAAACTGGTTGCTACTACTAAAGAGTCTACTTGTTTATTAAAATCCCTTTAAGCAACAAAAATATTGAAATCCACATACAAATTATCAATCATATCCCATACCTGATTTCTGTATGCCCTCATTCTCAGATGCCTTGTTTGGTAGGAACCTTTTATTTGTTATACCACTAATTCTGAATCTCCAAATTCCACTAAATTGGTAATTTTCATCTTTATTTCTACCTCCAAGCCTAATATCAAGGCTTCATATTCAACCACGTTATATGTGGCCTCGAAATCTAGCTTGTAGAACAAATGAATTTCTTTTTTGGTAGGAGAGATGAGCACTATACCAACCCCAACCCCTTCTTTTGAATATGCCCCATCAAAAAAACTTTTCCATATACCATCTATCTCTTCAATAGGACTTACAAAAGGGTATACGAGTGTCGGGTTTTCATTGTACTCTTCATTTATAGTTAGGAGAAGACATCCAAGACCTTCATCAACAACATATATGGGATGATTTATAGGGTTGTTCTGGTCACTGACCACATAAGAAAAATTGTCTCTCTATACAACTTTCTGTGATCTCCTCTAAAAACTGGTATAGAGACATAAATAATATCCATATGCATCGTACCTCCTAGCTTTCGTTCCCATGTTCTGGACAACAACATACCATAATTAGTAGGCACATCAACCACCACTACATCCATCATGATTCTCTTGATAGGAAATTGAGATAATGTGACCACCATGTCTTTTATCATCCCATCACACTTCACCTTTCTGAAATCAAAAGAATAGAGGTCATGATATGGCCTGGTTATCTAAAACCCCAACTTTTCCATGACTATTTTGGGCATAAGGTTGTTTGATGCACTAGAATCCAACATACAATTGTGCAACATTTTATCATGTATAATTAAATTTACATAGA
Organism: Picea engelmannii; assembly: GCA_009831015.1. NCBI lineage: Eukaryota > Viridiplantae > Streptophyta > Pinopsida > Pinales > Pinaceae > Picea > Picea engelmannii. The sequence goes on along the minus strand of ML778726.1, from coordinate 1,882,387 downwards.
AAGGTAGAACAAATCACTCTTTGTCATCAATGTGACGTCTAAAAACTATGGTGGGGGATTCATCTTGTACATTCAACGTATCAGGAGGACTTTTTTATCCCTTCCCCTACATAACTTTCTCAATTTGTTTATGGTATGAGGGGTTTTTAGCTAGCTCCACCAAAGGCACACGAATCTTGATTTTAGACAGTTCATGTTCAATATTGAAAGGTGAAATTGATTCCTCAAATTATTTAGTTTCTTTTTCTATTTTCACAGGTTCCAAAGCCTCATTTACCTTAGGTATGTCAAGAAATTATTTAGCTTTATCTTTCGGATGATTTGGACCAAATTTATTAGACTGAGGTTGACTGTCCGAAACAATTGCTTTCTACCGAGGCCTGAGATCATACTTCTTATGCATCTTTGCCTCCAATGCATCAAAAAACATTTTGTATTGGACTATGGATGAATCTCCTTGGTTGGGTTGATGTTTAGGCATCAATTTCCTAGGATTTAGAGAATATTCATAATCATTTTGAGTTAGATGTATGACATCATTATTATATTGAATAAGGTGGATTTCTTCTGTGTATTTAACATATTCATCATCCATTACTTCTTTAACAAGGTTGTTATCATTGTTGGTTTTTATAGGGTGTTGGATGGGTTGTTCTTCATTTGTTCTATCCCTTCTGATGAGTTGTATATTAAGAGGTCTTCTAAACTGATTAGGATTAAGATTCCTCATGCCTCCTTCTTCAGGAGATTTGTTTGTATTATTATGTTCTATCTCAAACATTGACATTTTGTTTTTCAAGTTCATGATCAGTCTAGACATCTCATCCATCTTTGCTTCTTGGGAGTCTCTACTTGTATCCGAAGTCCCACAGTCTTCCCTGGTTTTTTTATTTTCTACCTGATCTTGTTTTTGTTTCATTTTTCCTGATGCAATCATGTTTCCTTCTATGTATATTGTGTCCTCTTGCATTGCAAGAAGGGTTTGGGATCTCCTTTCCTTCAAAATCATGGAAAAATCAACATCAAATGCCCCAACATATGTAACTTTGGTTGTTGAATGTGAAGGATTTATATCTCTAGGGATTTTTTTATAGAGCTTATTGAACCTTCTGTTGAAATAATCAATAGTTTCATTGGACATTTTCTTGAGTGATCCAAATTCAGTTAGGTAGTATAGGATATCCCTTTTCTCACCTCACAATCTCATAAAGGAAGATTCTAGAGATGATCAACTATCAATTGAAGCAACAAGAAGCTCTTTGAATCATTTTATAACATATCCCTCTAAATTTTGGACAAATAGACTCATGAAGACATCATCATGCTCTACAAACTAGTCATCTGTAAAGTCTTGGAAAGCACTCATGTGATCTTCAACTGAGCAGGTTTTATCCCCATCAAATTTGGCATATGTTTCATGTAGTTCTTATGGAGGTCATGAGTAATTCGGGGAATATTCAATGGGGAAAATACGATAGTGACCCAAGGATTATGGGTGGTGGGGGAGGCTGATTTCCCCCATTACTTCCTCCACCTAAACCAACCATGAGGTTTTGTAAAATCATGTTGTGATCTTCAAAGGAGAGAAGAGAAACATTGGTTTTCAAGAAGGGTATAAAGGAAGAACTAACTTCTTAGATAAATTCTAAAGGAGAATTATAGAGGTATAACAATGGTTCTGGAGGAATTCTTGTAGCATAAAGTGAATCTTCAGGTATATCAATCAAATCTATAGATTCAACAATTTTATGAATAGTAGAAGGATATATTTTTTGGATTGATTTTACCTGATAAAGAAGAGATCTGGAACTCTTTGATATTCCTCCAGGTCACAAGTTTTTCTGGATCTGAATATACTAGAACCTGATCAGGATTAGGGTGGATTATGGTGTGTCTTCTAGAAAAGGCCAAGATTTCCTTCCGTGGAGTCTTGAGGCCTAGAATTCCAACAACCAAGTGCCCGAGGCATGTTCACCATCAAGGCTCATAAATCACAATGTCGTATTCCCAGGGAAGATATCTTCAAATTGCATCCCTGAAAAGGGTGCCATTTCAGATGTTATCCCTCGATATTTTCCAGGTTGTCAATTAGAATGATGTTGAGGCACCCCAAGATCCAAGACCCAGGTGAGTCTTAAATCTATATTTGCAGTAAGGTAATTGTGCAATATTTGGGAATTTTTTCCCTCTCTCTTTCTCAAAAATATAGGACCTCAAACAATCTCAAATTAGGTGACAAATGCTATCAACTCTCAAAGGCACGTGTCTATGGGTGTTTCAGACAATCAATATTTAAAGGAGAATGAAATGGTGAATTAGAAGAAAAACAAGATAAACATATAGGGAATTGTTGGGAATGAATCCTATAGCTTATGGAAAAATAAATAATGAAATGGTGACATAGAATAATAACAAGATAAACATACATGGCACTGTTGGGAATGAATCCTATATCTTATGGAAAAATAGCATCGTGCTAATAAATTAAGAATTTAGTGGCTCTAGCAAGTGCACACTGATCAATAAAAACATGCTTTAAATAGTTAACACCTTCATACAATCAAATACAAGGAGGTACCCTATGCATATCATTTAAATGTACAAATAAATGACGAGAAATGGTCATACATTTAGAGGAAATCACTTCTATGTCATAACTAGACATCATATAGTAACACTAAATATGGTGAATAGTCTTATATCTGAGCTTTTATAAATCACATTTGATACAGGAAAATAAAAATGGGAGGGGATTCCTTACAAGAACAAAAACATTATAAGAAAAGGAATCATATATTGAAACATAACGTAGAGGATGAATCTTTGGTTGCTTGTTGCATTTACCATATGTATGTGCTCAAGGTTTCTGATCAAACAACTCTAGTTATAAGAAACTCTTAAATTCCCCAAAGTGACAACCCTAAAAATGAGCATCTTCATTGTATTTTATTCTTCTCGCTAATGCCCTAAAATGGTTCTTGATACCACTCACTACTTCTTGAAATTGTTTATTTCTTTTTTATTCTTGAATGGTTTTCCCTCTGGGTGAAACTATAAAAAATAATTTTACCTGTTGAAATAAGTTATGCTAAGATCGTGGAGCAACTAGAAACTTCCTAGCCAAAATAGCATTTCAACTTTGTCTCTTAAGAGCCCCTACAATCATTTTTATATTAGCTAGGCACTCGAAATCAAATTGGCAGAAGTCGTGAAACTCAACCACCATCGAATCGGTCTCAACGAGTAATCTCAGTTGTTGATCTATGGCCCAATCAGAATGAATCCCACATTCATCGTGAGGATTTATTTAGGTATATTTATAATGTAAAGGTGTTCTCACGTATTTTGAACGTGACTGGGCGGGCTATGCAACCATGTGCACAATGTTACCTTTTAGACAAGGGGTCATCTCTTCTGGATCAATTTTAACAATGAGTGTGGAAAATAAAAGGGAGAATTACCTGAAACATGTCCCTCAAGACCTAGAAACAGATCTGGACCATCAATTGGATGGTGCACCCATCAAAGAGATCAAGAGATAGGTCCCAATATGACTACAACAAGGTAGACTTCGATGAGGGAGAGTTCAAGCTAACTAGAACCATTCATAACATGTTGGGCGCACGATCATTCACCTGTAGTCGTTTGATTGGTCGGGGTCCACAATACTATTGGTTCTTAGTTCCTAGGGCATGGTCATGTGGTAATCCCCTTGGTTAATTAAACTTAGGTATTTTTTTGGGCGTGATAGGCCTCATTTAACCTCCGATAAGCACTCGAGAGATTAAATATTTCCTTAGGTGCAAAAGAGCATGATTTCTCTACTATTTTCTTCTATCTACCTCAAAATAATTTGACGCTTGACTGTTCAAAGGATCTAAAAGATCTCCCTCTTTCTATAACTCGCTCAATCTTATCCTTATAACTTCAACCAACCTTCATTTAATGATAAGAACAAAAATGTTACTAACACTTGCACCTAATACAATGAGAGTGTTCGAAATACAAAGGTTGTTGATGAAAATAGTTACTATCAGGATCCTAGGATAAACATACTTTTCTAAAATGACCCTAGTAGTCATTAAACTAGCTAAATTCCCAATTACTAGTATTGTTTGTGGGTCTTCTCTTTTTATTCTAGTATTTTTATTGCACAATTCCTTTATTGTTTTGGCGTAAATGGGTATGTCTTTTATGGAATGTAGTAAAGGAATTTTAATGTTGATATTTTTCAATTCATTCAAAAAGTTGAATTTAGGTGAATTTTGTAAGTTCAATTTACCTATACATATGAGTTATACATCCTTGTGGTTGGTAAAATAGGTATTGGCTCCTTTTTATCATCGACCCCTGTAAACATTGTTGCTCATAAATGAAATCAAAATTGTGAGTGTGAACTTTTCGTTTATAATCTTCTGATATACTTGTTGGAATATTGAGAGGGGAGGGGTGAATCAATATTAGTACTTTTTAATACATTTTTAACCACAATGTTTACTTTATGATCAAATTATCAATAACATTCCATATGAGCAGTATGCATAAGTAGTGAACAATAAGCAATCACACATAAACACAGTACACCAATATTTTTACGTGGAAACCCAATTTGGGAGAAAACCATGGAATTCTTTTCTTATATTGTCAAAATAAATACATTCACAGGAAGCACCAACTTCCTTGTTTTCGAGATGCAACTAGAAGGAGGCTACAACCCCCTAGTTTCTCAGGCTCCAACCTGAAGGAAGCTACAACTCCCTAATTCTCTGGCTCCAACCAAAAGGAGGCTACAACCCCCTATGTTCTTCAGCTACAACTGGAAGTTGGCTACAACCACCTATCCTTGCCCTGCCCAACCACCCTAAAGTATAAGTGCCAAATAATTGATGAAACCACTATCACTCTGTCACTTTGAAATATGTCACTATAAACCTGTACCAATCTGTACCAATAACTTGTACCAACTTGTACCAATAACCTGTACCAACCTATACCAAGAATCTGAACCAATAATATTCTCAACATATCATATATGATAACATATATCTCATACCCAATATCAAAAGAATATAGCTCAAACCATGTGCAACTATGTCTCTCTAATAATGTGCCATACATATGAAAACAATCATTAAACCATGTATAATTTATCCTCACATCAACCAAACATCAAACCCTCACTGTTATGTAGCTTCAAACTATACCAACAACTTCAGCAACACATCTCAACCATGTACCAAGAAATACAAGATATGCCTCAACAATCAACCCAACAAGATGTACCAATGATAAATACCAAACATGCCATCACTGTACCTCTATAGATCTATCTCATACAGTATGTACCATACAACCAACAATCTCTCTAGGAAAAATCATCAATATCTCATAACCATGTCTCACATAAATCCCAATATCCAACTACACATACACATATAACATACCTTTTTATCTTGTAGTTAGATCCATTGTACCTGATCATTGTTGAACTTCCTGTAATCTCTACTCAGCCTGTTCAACCCAAATCACCTCTCATCCTTAGGTCTGGTAGTACTTTGCGTGACATAGGTGAGGTGTCCAATGGGGCCTCGTGTGATAGGCTCTACGCAACCTGCAGGGGTGCCTCATGGGACGTATACTGGGTGACACGCAAGTATTACCCTAACTAGGGTTTTTCATAATCTTTTCGCTCTTCACTACAACTACAAAACCTTGTCGTCACTCTACCTTCACTTCCTCAGACTTGTGCAACTTTAGATGTATCAATGAGTACCTGAAATAAACATTTCACAACAATAAATGTTCAATGTCCTCAATAGGTGTTAATGGGAGCCCCTTTCTCTCTTATTTATACTCTCCAAGTGGCTTCCTTTAGGGGTTATCTTCTAACTATTTTACCTAGCTTCCCTCTTTTAGGGATAACCCACTTTCAACTACTTTACCCACTTGCAACCACTTATCCATAAACAGTAAACTCACCACTTCTTGTTGCAACTAATTTATTTTTATTATTTTCTTATTGCAATAAATTAACCCATGATTAACTCCTAGTTACAACCACTTTGACTAGTAAACTTCTTCTAGGAGCTTCTAGAATAATTAACGTATTTGAGCTTCGAGGGGCTTCTAGATAACTCATGAGGGTTCTCCAACTTCACTAAGTCATATCTGCTCAACCATGAAGAACTACGTGACGTACCACATATCATCATAAACAACATGACACATACTATCCATCTATGATAGTATTACCTACATATTCACAGATATTCATGTCCAAAGACCTCTAACATACCCGAGTTCCTTAACCATACCACTGGGGATACCAAATTTTTGTACCAGAATTACTTCAAGGGTTGACATCAATGACAATCAACCCAATTTATCAACAATCTCCCCCTTTGGAATTGATGTCAACACTTTACATGCTGATGTTGTTATTCATACTCCCCCTGTGACCATCGCTCCCCCTGGAATCATGCCTATGATAGATCTTTATCCCCCTTTGACATCAATGGAAAAGGGAATATTCTCTTTGGGGCCGCTCCCCTTGTATAGAATGTCCTTCGGGATGATAACCCTATCTGAATTGTCCTTGGAACTACCATTTTCTCATCATTGGTCCTTCCTCATGCAACTCTATGACATATATGAAAACATTCAAAATTCACTATGGGGCTGAAACTATCCCAAGTTTATGTCGAAGATACCCAAAGGCTTCCCTAGGAAGCGATTTTGTGAAGAAATATATGATATGTTCTTTTGTTCCAACATACTCGACCCTGATGTTGTTCTCTGCAACATGTTCCCTTAGAAAGTGAAACTTGATCGGAATGTGTTTCGTCTTGGAGTGCATCACTAGATTCTTTGAGATACTGATGGTGCTAGTGTTGTCACAAAATATCAGAATGGGCTCATCATATTCAACCTGTATATCCTTCAAAGTTTGCTTCATCCATAGTACCTAGGTACAACATGTCGTTGTTGCAATGTACTCTTCTTCTACCGTAGATAAGGATACTGAATACTGTTTCTTGATTAACCAATATACTAGACACTCACCTGACTATAAATTTGCTCCACTTGTACTTCTTCTATCATCAATGCTACATGTCCAATATGCATCTGTGTAGGAAATAAGAGAGAGATCATTCCCTTTTGGACACCATAATCCAAATTCTTCTATACCTTTCAGATATCTGAATACCCTTTTCATTTTCATAACATGTGATTCCTTTGGTGCTTCTTGAAACCTTGCAACATGTCCAAATACCTACATCACATCCGATCTAGAATATGTCACGTGAAGTAAATTGTCAATCATCGATCTGTACTATCTCTAGTCTGCACCCTTTGAATCATCATCCTTGCTTAGCATGCATCTGGTCTGCATAGGGGTATTGATTGGCTTGCAATATTCCGTTCCAAACCTTTTTATCATTTCTATGATCTACTTAGTTTGAGAGATGAAGATATATGTGCTTCTCTAACATATATGTAATCCCAAAAAGAAGGAAAATTGTCCAACCAATGACATCTAGAACTCATTATGCATGTCTTTGGTAAATTTCTGACTCATCATGTCATCATCACTACCAAAGATAATATCATCAACATAAACTTCAATTAACAAGATACCATGGAATAACCTATGTCACAATCCATAGTCAATGTGGAGGAGGGATATATTACATGAGGGCCAAACTACCAATTGCACATGAATTATTATTAATATTCATGAAAAATAAATTAATTAAGTGTGAGAATCGACCTCACATTTGGTTTCCTATTTTTTAGGGAAGGTGGAGGATCTCATGGATGGTTGAATATTTCCTCCTTAAAATCATTGAGAGATATTTCCTCCCTAAAATCCTTAAGAGATATTTTCTCCCTAAATATATTAGAGATCCCATTTTAGTGGATATGATGAGTGATCCTCTCAATGGTGGTTAAGCCTCCAAATCCTATATAATGAGGGCTTTCCATGGAGAAGAGGGAGATGAGTTAAGAGATACCAAACTTACGATCTCATGATAGAGTGGAGATTTGAGGTATCAAACCTATGGTCTTGGGAGAAAGCTTTAGGATATCAAACCTATGATTTTTGGAGCTTTGTGCAAGGGATGGACAAGGAGGACTTGGGGAAGTTGTTGCAACTACATCTACAGTATGTAAGTGCTTATTTAAGAGTTCTCATTAATATATTGCTTGGCCTATTTCCTTCTAACTTATGTCTCTTTACATATTTTTTTCTTATAGATGGATTTGATTGGACTAATATTATAGAGTTGAGTAGGATTTATTTGTCTTGATGTCCATTGAATTGCAGGTGCCAAACGATGCTAAGGAGCTCTAAGATCAAGCTCAAGTTGGAGCAACGAGGACAAACATTGGAATAATGTGCATCACACTTTCTTCATTCTCCTTCTCTTTTTGATTAGTTAGTTAGATTCAAAGGAATGTTAGTGTCCAATGTTAGCATGTTTTTTGTCTTGGTATAGGGGTCTAGAATCCAAGAGGATATTCACCTGTCTGCATGGGAATTTCCCTACAACAACTGCCCTTCCTCTCCTCTTCTTCTTCTTCTTCCTTTAACTCTTCTTCTTGATTCTATTCCTTTGAATCTTTGTTTTCTTCTTTATTCTTCATCCATCTATCTCATCAATCATCACATTGATGGTTTCCACTATTTTGTTGAGTCTTATATTGAATCATTTGTATGCTTTCCTTTTGTTTGAGTACCCAACCAGTATGCCTTTATCAACTCGATAATCAAATTTTTTGATCTTGTTGTCTTCCTTTTTGATGTAAGATTTGCTTCCAAATACTCCGAAGTGCTTCACATTCACTAGTCTTCCTTTCCATAGCTCATATGGAGTCTTATCACTTCTATTTATGATCATTCCTTTGTTCTAAATATGAACTGTTGTATGCATTGATTGTACCCAAAATATGTCGGTCACTTTGGAATGCATTAACATAGTTCTAGTCATTTCCTATACGGTTGTGTTATTCCTTTTGACTACATTTTTATGAGGTGTCATGGCTACTCATAATTGCCTCTTTATCCCATGTTCACTACAGAAATCCTTGAATTTTTTTGATGTAAACTCTCCTCCATTGTCTGATCTCAATCACTTGATTTCCAACTCTGTCTTAGTTTCAACCATATCTTTGTATGTCTTGAAGTTCTCAAATGCCTCTGACTTATTTTTGAGAAAAAAAACTACAATCATCCTTGAGTAGTCATCAATCAATAGCAAGAAGTATTCTTCACCTTTTAGTCCCTTTTTTCTTGTTGGTATGACTAGATCGGTATGTATAATCTCTAGTGGTTTTGATGTAGAGTAGTCCTTTGTCTTGAACTTTGTCTTAGTATGTTTTCCCTGTAAACAATGCTTGCATAGAATTTTTTTTGGCATTGAGATCTCGAGAATTTCTCTTACTACTTCCCTTTTGTTGACCTTGAAAAGATTATCAAAGTTTATGTGACCCATTCTTATGTGCCAGAGGAAACTTTCATCTTCCTTTCCTAAGAAATATTTTTCTTTTCCAATTTCATTTAGTACATATATGTTTCTAAGAGTTCTCACAGCTTTAGCCACAATTTTGTCTAACCCTGCTTTTCTTATTTCTCATTTCTAGGAATCAAACACAAGTCTGTGTCCTTGGTCAGACATTTGAATTACGCTTAGTAGATTGTGTTTCTTGTATTCAATTAGTAGAACATTTTATTCTTCGGCATCCTTGCTTTTGATCTTAATTGTCCCTTTTCCAATAATTATGGTTGAGTTGTCATTCCCAAATGTAACCGATCCATCTCTTTCCTTTTTCAATGTTAGAAACTTGTCCATATCACCTGTCATATTCTTTGAAAAAACACTTTCAACATGCCATCCATGCATCTTGTGTTTATCTTGTAGTGAAAGTGTGCATTCTTCATTGTTAAATTGATCCTACTTTCTTATCCATATTCTTTGTGGTTCTTGTTTGTGACTATTGATATTATGTTGTGATTCTCTAGGAGGAACAATCAATCTACAATCATTGGCAATGTGTCCAAAGTTGTTACACTTGTAGAATTCTACTTCAGTTCTTAAGGATTAAAAAATGTTGTAGCTTTTGCTCTATGCTTCATGAGATATTCTTGAATAATCATTTCTTGTGTAGCCATCATAGTTATTTTTGTTTTTGGTGTTGGTTGTACAATTCACAACTTTATGTCCAAAATTATTACATGCATAACATAAACCAATAAAAATAGTTTGATACCTAGGGGAAGAAGATATTATGAACGGTGTTTCTCTTATGAATCCTTCTTCTTCTCGAGATCTCTCCATTGTTGGCTACTGCTAATTTTGATATATGAACCTTGTGGGTGGTGCAAAGCCTCTAACTATTTCTGCATAGCTTATATTTTTTGCTTCCTTGGAGCTTGAGCCTTTCTCTGTCTGACTATATCCTAGTCCATATTCATCATGGTATGGCCTTTGACTTCTAATGATTTCGTCCAATACTCTAGTGCTATTATGTTGCATATCCTGCTTCTGAAGATGTTTCCTGAGAGTGACTATTTTTGCTTCCAATATTTCGATCCTCTTGTCCTTTTCATCTAACTGAACTTTGAGTGCCTCTTTGATTATTTTGTCTTCTTCCACTTGGATATTCAAATTCATGATCACCTGCTCAATTTCCTTGAAATTGGAGTTCTCATATCCTTATTTCTCTTTGAGTTTTTCTTGAGGGATTTTATTTTTTTTCTTTCAATCCTTAGCTCTTCTAGAGCACTGATTAATTCTGCTATGAGGTCAAATTCTCCTTCTTCCTTAGAATATTCATCAGAATATTCTACTACCATGAAGAGTACCCTTTCTATATCACTGTCACTGTATTCTTCCTCATCTATTGATGAACTGTCTTCCTTGGTGCAAATACTTTTCTTGAAAAAATTATTTTTGTGTGTTTTATTCTTTTGATTTTTCTTCTTCTTCTTATGATCTTCTTCTTCATCACTTTCTTTATTCTTATGAGGAAATTTAAAAGAAAAATGACCAATACCACCACAATTAAAAAATTTCAATGGAAGCATACATTTATATTTGATGGTTCCCCTTTTTAACTTCCTGACAAAGTTTTCCATTTATTCATCATCTTATGAATCATCGTTGCAACTACTATCGGACTTTGGCTTTTGCTTGTTCGTTTTCTTTGTTTTCTTGGATTCTTTGAATGTTTCTTCCTTTGTAACAAGGTTCTCTTGTTTTTTTCTCATTTCCTAGGCTATGAGTATCCCATGTAGCTCATCCATGCTCAAGGTGTCTAGGTATTTTATTTCTTCTAAAGCTTAAATATTTGGATCAAATCTCATAGGTAAAGACTTGAGTACCTTCTGAGCAATGATTGGTTCCTTCATTTCTTCTCCCAGAACTTTAATAGTATTCACTACTTAATCAACTCTTAGAAAATAGGATACAATGTATTCATATTCATTCATTTTTAATTGCTCAAACTTAGCTCTAAAGGTTTGGATTTTAGCTCCCTTGAATTTATCATCTCCTTCATAAATCTTTTGAGGCTTATCCCAAAGATCTTTAGCAGAGTCACAATGCATAACTTTAACAAATAATGGATTAGAAATATTGTTCAAAATAGTTCCTTTAGCCTTTTAATTGTTTTCTTCAAGTCTATTTCCATCCTTGTTTATTGGGGGAGTGGTTGGTGCTTTGTATCCATCTACTATTGCTCGCCATACATCAAATCCATGTGCCTATAAAATGATTTTCATCCTTATATTCTATAACCCATAGTTCTGACCATGATCCAGGTGGATATCAGTGGCCACCCACCAATTACAACTGGATCACATACATATTTCATCTTGCCAGTTTCAATTTTCATCTTGACATTTGTTTTCTAGCTTTTCGGGTCCTAAATTTTCGGGGTCGTTTTGAGGCCCTAAACAACGTTTTTTGGGCCCGCCACAATCACATTGTAGATGGAGGCAGAGTATGATGGAATAATGTGTACTCCTCGGATAGAAATTTCCAACAAGCTATCATGCACCTAAAACAAATATCAAATGCAAACATTACGACCCCGAAAAGTTGATGTACCAACTTACCCCAACGGGGCCCACATGAATTTTGGTGCTTCATCTCCTATGGTTAGGTTTTTGGATGTATAGGGTTTTGGAATTCATGTTTGATGTAAAAAGGCCTTTGGAGCCTCATTCAACTTATCTTCTTGTGAATGAGCATAACCATCACATCTCTTCTTAGAGATAAGCTGCCACCATTCTAGTAAGCTTGTTTCAGTCTGCATTTTACAGTTTCAACATATTTCTTATTTAATAGAAGTCAAGTTTTACAGTATTTATGTTATTATTCAATGTGTATCAATGTTAATATTATAGATTTGGGTTTTCATTTTGTTTCGCTCATAAATCCATATCATTGGTATCAGAGCGGTATGCTCCTTGTTGGCTTTTAGTGCATGTCCCTGACGAGGTCAGGGTATAGAAAGTTGGGTCTTGAGTTTGTTTATCTTGAAGAAAAATGATCTCACACGCCAAAGAAACCTTCCATGTCTGGAGAAAATAAAGAAGAGGAGACATGAGATCCTTTCAAAATGTTGCTCAAGGAAGCCCTTGAGCAACAGAGGAATGAGATGATGGACAACTGTGCACAAATCCTTCGACGACTACCAACAAGCGACACATCTACCTCAAATAGAGGTGCCACCCCCTTTAAAGTACATATCAATTTTTATATTCCTATATTCAAAATTCAAATAGATGTGGATGCTATAGATAAATGGTCAAACCTTCTAGAAGGATATTTTTCTGTCCACAACTTTTCCGATAGAAACAATATTACATATGCGCTCCTCAAGGCCACCCCCATGTCAAATATTGGTGGGAGAATTTTTGTGAGAAAAAGGAAATAGAGGGATCTACATTATTTGTAGTTGCACCCACTTGGGTTTCCTTAAGGGATTCCATTAAGGAACAATACTACCATGTTGGAAGTTATGACGACTTATATACAAGATAGACCACACTACAATAGAAAGGGACCAAACATTGTCTGAGTTCACCAATCTATTCCATACCTTGTGCACCAATATAGGTATCAAATATTTTGAGTGACATCTGGTGCTCAAGTCGGTGGTATACATAGATACATCCAGACATAAATGGAGTTTTTGGACATTTCTTCCTTGGGTGCGGCTTATCGATATGTTGTCAAAATCAAGCAGAATCTTAAACAGAAGACGTGACAGTTTGGGTCTGCAAACCCCTCACAACAGAAGCAGGGAAAAGGAGGCCACAAACAATAGAAAAAAAAGGCCGATAAAATATGGGGAGCCTTGGGACAACTACTCCAAACCATAAACAAATAAGGACAATGGGAAGACAAGGAAAGAAACTGGGAAATGGTGCAATTTCCATAAGAGTCCATGGCATAACATCGTTGAATGCCTCTCAAAGAATTCATTGGTGGCCAAGGTGAAAGCATATGAATCATATGCAAGCTCTAAATCAGAGTCAAAACCAAAAAAGGGTAGAAAAATTATTGATGTTGAACCTAGTGCCATTGTTTCTACCACCACAAAGGTCCAAATCGACAAACCTAATGAACTAGAGAAAGGTGAGTTTCTCTTTCATTCACAGATGTGGGTGAAGGTTACTCCAATGCACTTCATCATTAATAGTGGTATCTATAAGAACCTCATCTCAGTAGAGGTCATCAAGCGGTTGGCTTTGCCGACATCACCACACCCGCAAATATACACCATTGGATGGATCTGCCAAGGGAGTGATCTCTGCATCAACCAACAATGTCTCCTAGCCTATGACATCAATCCATTCAAAGATGAGCTATTCTGTGATGTTTCCCCCCTTGAAGTTTATGATGTTCTTTTGGGACAACCTTATTTATGGAAACATCATGATGTATATGAGTATAGTCCTTGTAGTGTTATTATTACTTTGGACAAGAGATTATACAGGATACCAAAGGTAGTTCCATACACCACCATTTCCTTGATCTATGCCAAGAAATGCAAGAAGGTCATCTCTCGGACCGGGAAGTTTGTCTTCTTCGTGATTCATGCTCAGAGTGAGAGGAAGATAGGAAGGTTGCAACCACATCCATGGCCTTCACAACAGGTCTCTCCACATAGCAAAAGAAAGTAGATAAGGTCATGGAAGAATACAAAGAAATCTTCTCCTCACCCAATGGGGTACCTCTACATTGTCAGATCAATAACTAAATCGATTTGACCCTTGATGCATTGCTACCAACTGGGTCAGTCTATCATCGCTCTCTATCAGAAAATGAGAAAATAAATCACCAGATCCAAGAGATTCTTGAAAAGGGGCACATACGCCCAATCTCATCACCTTTTGGAAGCCCTATTATGCTTTTGTAGAAGAAAGACGGGTTATGCCGACTCTACATTGATAAACAAGCCCTAAATAAAATCACAGTCAGGAAACGGTACCCAATTCCCTAAATTGACAATCTCCTTGACCATCTGAAGGGGGCCAAATAATTTATTAATATTGATCTGAATTTAAACTACCATCGGGTTCCAATAGAGCATATCGATGTATGGAATAATGCCTTCAAATCCAAAGAAGGTCTTTTTGAATGGTTGGTCATGCCCTTTGTCTTGAAAAATTCCCTAACAAAATTCATGAGGATGATGGATGATATATTGCGGCCTTTCACCAATTATTTTGTTGTAGTGTATTTCGATGACATCCTATCTTCAACAAGAATTGGGCAGAACACTTGTAGCACAATCAACAGTTTCAACACACTCTGCGGCAACACAAGCTATATGCAAATTTGGAAAAATGATCCTTCAACATGAACAAGGTCTAGTACCTAGGATACATTATTGATGAGCATGAGGTTCATGTCAATCTACCCAAAATCCAGGTCATCTATGACTTTCTAGCCCCGACCACACTTAATGAACTCCGAAGCTTCGTAGGCCTTGACAATTTCTATCACAGGTTCGTGTTGGGATTCTCCCACATTGCATGGGCTCTTAGCTAAGTGATGAGGGGAAGTGGAAAGGAAAAATACATGTGAGTCCACTCCCAATAGAAAGCGTTTGATGATTTGAAGCAACACTTGTGCTCAACCCCGATGCTCTCATTACCCAACCTACAACAACTATTTGAGATTGAGACAGATGCTTCATACTATGTTGTGGGCATAGTTCTCACTCAGCATGGAAATTTCGTGGCCTATCATAGTGAGACACTTTCAAATACTATCTGTAAGTACCCCACTTATGACAATTCAATGTAATCCATTATACAAGCCTACCGCTAGTGGAGGAATTACATTCTAGGGAAGGAGACAGTCATCCACACTGATCATAAGCCTCTGCAGTTCATGCAGGCACAAGGAAAATTACAGAATGACTGCCATCAGAAGTGGTCCACATACTTGTAGTAGTTCCATCTCAACATCAAGTATAAGACATGGAGCACCAATTGTGTCACTGACTGCCTCAACCGACCTCTAGTTTATGCATTAACCACAGTGTGACACTACTATGGACATGAGACCTCTGGATGCCCCCAAGTCTATGAGCGAGATCCTAACTTCGCCACTACCTACAAAATTCTTTTAAAAAACACAACTATTACTGATTTTCATCTACATGATGGGTTGTTGTGCCATCTGGTCCATCTGTACATTCCATCAAGTGAACGCGTGAAGCTGATTTGGGAATCTCACTATAGTCGGGTGGCAAGACACTTTGGCATAGAGAAGATAGTGGCAGTGTTGTAGCAACATTTCTATTGGCTAAAAATCCGACAGGATGTCAACAAGTATATCAGGTCCTGCACAACCTATGCCATTGCCAAACTTTCCATTAAGAAACAAGGAATGTACACCCCTCTTCCTACTCCTGACGGGCCCTGGGAAAAATCCATCTCGATAGACTACATGTCGGGCCTTCTTTCAACCAAGCAGAGAAATGAATATGTTTTCGTGGTTGTTGATTGATTTTCCAAGATGGTGATTATGGTCACCTGCAAGAAGAGAATCACAATAGAGGCCACTACCAATCTTTTTTTTGAACGAGTGTGGGTACATTTTGGGATACCAAAAACCATCGTCTCTGATCGAGACAACTGGTTCCTCGACACATTCTAGTCGATCCTCTGGTCACAGCTGGACACTAAGCTCACCAAATCCATGACCTTTCACCCTCAAATGGATGGCAAACTGAGGTCATCAACATGATGATCGTGCATATTTTTCACAAGTACAATTCCAAGAATCTGTGCACATGGGATGAGAGTCTTCCTTATGTTCAACGCAGTTACAAAAGGTTCATACATAGCTCAAATGACCACATCCCCTTTCAGGTGGGGTTGGGATTTCAACCATTGGGTCCCATGGATGTTGCACTACCCCTTCCATCCACAAAGGTAGAATCATCCCATGCACAAACTGAAGATGACAAAGACACCTGGTTCATTGAACAAATCTAGCACATCTGCCAACCAGTTCAAGATATTTTTCAAAAGTCCAATGCCAAGTACAAGAAACGCTATGATCAACATCGGTTTCCACACAAGTTTTAGTTGGGTGATAAAGTCTGGTTGCACTTGCCAAAAGAACACCTTACAGGACCCCATCAAAATCTTTGTCCACTCCTCTATGGACCTAATACCATCACCAAGGTTGTGGGTGATAATTCTTTTGAGTTCAACATTCCCCCTTCCTTGGCTTGCACCCAATGTTTAATGTGGACCTCCTTCGGTCATACTTTCCACCATTATTGGACACCTCAGAGGTAGCAGAACAATTGAGACTGGCATAGATCAACCTTGACTACATGGAAAATGCATCCAATGATCATATTGTGGACACACAGGTCAAGGGAAATCACCAAAATAAGTTTCGTCTTTATCATGTTGTCAAAGTAGGGCAGCTCCTGTACCAAGGAAAGTGGCTCACTCGCGGCCACATTCAATATAAATCTCCTCATCTGATGGGGGGAATCAACACAATGAAGACCATTGCTTCCTAAGGAGGGAGTATTGATCCAGGTGTATATCAGTTTCCACCCACCTATTCCAACTAGCTCACATACAAATTTCATCTTGGTAGTTTCAATTTTCATCTTGGCAGTGTTTTTCTAGCTTTTTGGGTCCTAAACTTCCAGGGACGTTTTGAGGCCTTAAACAATGTTTATTGGGCCTGCCATAGTTACACTATAAATGAATTTAGAGTTTGATGACATAATGTGTATTCCTCGGTTATAACTTTCCAACAAGCTATGGTGCACCTAAAACGAATATCGTATGCAAAAGTTACGACCCCAGGAAGTTGATGTACCAACTTACCCCAATGAGGCCCACATGAATTTTGGCGCTTCATATCCTAGGGTTAGGTTTTTGGATGTCTAGTTTTTTGGAATTCATGTTTGATGTAAAAATTCCTGTAGATCCTCATTGTACTCATCTTCTTGCGAATGAGCATAGCCATCACATATCTTCTGAGAGATAAGCTACCAACATTCTAGCAAGCTTTTTCCAGACTACATTTTACAGTTTCAACATATTTCTTATTTAATTGAAGTCAAGTTTTACTATATCTCTGTTATGATTCACTGTGTCTCTATGTTAATATTATATATCTGTCTTTTCATTTCCTTCCGCTCATAAATCCAGATCAAACCGTCAAACATTGGTGCTCCAATATTAGCGTATTACATGATCTCCTTCCAATGGTTAGACTGCTTCTTGAAAAACCTGGCTCTGATACCAATTGTTGGAATACTGAGAGGGGTGTGAATCAATATTAATACTTTTTAATCCTTTTTAACCACAATTTTCAATTTATGATTAGATTATCAATAACATTCCATATGAGCAGTATGCATAAGTAGTGAAAAATAAGCAATCACACATAAACACAGTACACCAATATTTTTATGTGGATCCCAATGTGGGAGAAAACCACATAATGATTTTCTTATATTCTCAAAAGGAACACATTTATAGGAAGCACAAACTTCATTGTTTTCCAGCTGCAACTAGAAGGAGACTTCAACCCCCTAGTTTCTCAAGCTCCAACCTTAAGGAAGCTACAACTCCTTGATTCTCTGGCTCCAACCAGAAGGAGGATGTAACCCCCTATGTTCTCTGGCTACAACTGGAAGGTGGATACAAACACCTATCCTTGCCTCGTCCAACCACCCTGAAGTATAAGTGCCAAATAAATGATGAAACCAATGTCACTCTGTCATTCTGAAATCTGTCACTGTAAACATGTACCAATATGTACCAACAACCTATAGTCAACCTGTACCAATAAGTTGTACCAACAACCTATACCAATAACCTATACCAACAACCTATACCAATAATATCCTCAATAGATCAGATCTTATTTTCAATGTTTCATCGAAACCTGCACATGATATCTAGCTAAAGCAAGTGAAAACAAAGCTTATCAAGAAAGAAAGAGAGACTCAATATGGAAAAATTAAAAAATATATTCACACTACTCCAATGAGTTGTTGATTGATACATAGATGATGATCAATATGATACAATGAATGAGTGGAATACACTCATATATAGGAAAGAACATGCATAATAACATAATGCATGCATGCATAATATCATAATAGTGATGATCTAAATAGAAAGTCTAAAATAGAACTACTAAGTTAACTCCCATTGAACTAGTGTGCCGAAAATAGAAATTTCTCCAACACCCCTTGAACATCACTGTGGGGTAAAAAATGAGTCCTGACTACCAGGCCATATTAGGTACTCATGTACAATGCGAATAATGAACAATGAATAAAAATGAGGAAAGAGGGAAAACCATGTGGGAACAAAACCACCCCTCAAAAGACAATGCATCAAAATAAGAAAAGGCAACTGCTAGGAAACTGTGTTCTTCACTCCAAGACGACCCCACAAAGCCTGAAACTTATGCTCATTGAAATTCTTCGTGAAGATGTAGAAATATGTATGGATCCATTGAAGTCCTTTGGAAACCTATCTATCCTTGTACCTCTTGATCCTGTGGACCCATCTGCACCTAAAAATATTCTTTTCTAGTGGAAGTGGAACCAGATTGCAAGTCTGATTCTCTAGGAGTGATTCATACTCCTTCTGCATGGCTACTTTCCATAATGGATTTCCCACAACCTCACTCTAGAGATGCGGATTAAAATATTGAACCATATAGCAATGCATGAGAATCAAAGGTTTAGAATTTGAAAGTACATGAGAAGGCTCCTCATGTTGAGATCGAGTCCTTATCAAAATCAATGGATTCCATGCAAGGATACCTATTTCTTGAAGTGTGAATTGTGCCTCCTTGGGCATCTGCTGAAGCTTCAACGCTAGCTTCTTATATGGATGTACTACTTGCTTATTTCCATGTACAAAATTTGAGTGTGTGGAATCATCTCCAATGTTTGAAGTTGATGGAAGCACAAGAGTATCTGCATGTTGCACTGGAGGTGCATGCAAAGTACTCTCCTTATGTGTAAGTAGAAAAGACGAGTCATCGTCAGAAAACTTAGTGAATTTATACAACCTTAACTTGTGATCCACCTCTTGAATTGCAATGATGGAATTGTCATGCATGTCAAGTACATAAACTGAATTTGATGTAAATTCAACCTTTTTACCTTTCTGAGTGATTTGATAAACGAAGAGAAAATTCATACAAAGATTTGGAACATGTACAACATTCTCAAAACTCCCATTATGTATTTCCACTCTTCTCGCTCCTTCTACTGCTACTGGAGTATCATCCCCCATGAGAATAGGGGGTTGTGAGAATGGATGCAAGGAAGTAAAAACTTCCTTTTTCGCTTCCATATGATGTGATATGCCATAATCTATAATCCATGAATTATATGAGGAATTGTTTGAAACAAGAGCATGATGATTACCTTTCTTAGGAGCATGATTTTCTTCCTTCTACTTCTTGACTCCTTTTGGAATGAAGTTTCCAAGATTTTTCTACTAAATTACCTGTTCCATAAGATCGATTTTATTCTTCATGCATGCAAATTCTTCATGATTCAGTTTATTGTAGTACGTGCACTGCTTTACCTTCTTATTCTTCTTGGAATCTGAAGAGTCTTTGGAACTTGAAGAATCATTGAAGTGTTTGGAATATCCATCCTTCTCATTCTGTTTGTATGATCTATTTCCATGATGCATGGTGAGTGCATGTGCTTTGGGATCCTTGATTAGGCCCATCTGAATGAGTTTTTCTTACTCATGTGTGAGATAATCAATGAATTTATTCATGGTAGGCATCTTCCAATTTTTTCCCATGAGATATCTACCAGAATGGAAAGTGGAGACATAGACAACATATTCTGGTCCTAACTTAGCCAAGATTGTTAGAATAAGTTGGTCCACTTGTTTAGAATTATCAATACCACAAGATGATAAGCTCAATATCAAATATTTAAACTTAATAAAGAAATCTTGTATATTATCAAAACTTTTAGAATCCAAAGTATTCAACTCCACCTCAAGCATATGAACTCTCATTGCATCCTGCTTTCCAAACATACTTTCCAAGATAGTCCAGATCACATTTGTAGTTTTGCATGCAGAAACATGAAAACATAAATCAGATGAAATCAATTCAATAATAATTCTTTTGGATTCATCTTTTCGGTTCACCCATCTGGTCTTTTCAATTGCTGATGTAGGTTATGTTTCTGTCCCCATCATCAAGTTGTACAACCCTTTCCTTCTGAGTTGGAATTTTTCCCTCGGCTTCCAATAAAAATAATTGTATGGTGTGAGGATTACCACCAAGTTTGACTGTAGAATAGGTGTCATATCCATCTCTCCCACTATGTTTGAGAACCCCTAAAAGTTTAATCTCAATTTGCAAGTGAAAAACTGAGAAATCACTGCAGAAAGGGCACTTTAAGTGGAAAATTCGAATTAGTTTCAGGAGGCGATTTTCCATCTTACTTTTTGAGAAAATGGTAAATAATTTTGCCAAACGATTGAAAACCCATTTGCAGAATGGGTCACTTTACTTCTCTCATGAGCGGTTTCCTCAAAAAGTGAATATTTTTGGAGAACTAATTATAAAACAAAATGTGTTTTTAGAGGTGGTCACACCTTCCCTTAAGAGACAGAGCGACCAGTTTTAGTTGGTCGCCCTTTTCCAGTGTATTGGGAGTGACCTAGTTTCCCTTTTCCAGTGTCTAGGGTGATACCAACCCAAAATTTGAAAAATTTGTAAGTTTGGGTGTGATGGTCGCTCCTTTCAACAGGGAGAGAGTGCGACTTTGTCTGTTACACGAATTTTCTCGCTAAAACTCTAATTTCCTTATTCTTTGGCTTGTCTAGCCTTCTCCAAGTAGTGTAGCTCTGATACAATGTCAATGTTTCATCGAAACCTGCACAAGAGATCTAACTAAAGAAAGTACAAACAAATCTTATCAAGAAATGAAGAGAGATTCAATATGGAAAAATGAGATGATGATTGATACATAGATGATGATCAATATGATACAATGAATGAGTGGAATACACTCATATATAGGAAAGAACATGCATAATATCATAACTCATGCATTCATATTAACATAATAGTGATGATCAAAATAGAAAGTCTAAAATAGAACTAGTCAGCTAACTCCCACTAGACTAGTGTGCCGAAAATAGAAATTTCTCCAACATTGGTAACATAGATCTCATACCCAATATCACAAGAATATAGTTCAAACCATGTGCAACTATGTCTCTCTAATCATGTGCCATACATATACAAACAATCATAACCATGTATAATGAACCCTCACATCAACCAAACATCAAACCCTCACTGTTATGCAACTTTAAATTGTACCAACAACTTCAAAAGCACATCTCAACCAAAAGCCCCCAACCATGTACCAAGAAATACAAGATATTCCTCAACAATCAACCCAACAAGATGTACCAATAATAAATACCAAACATACTAGCATTGTACCTCTGTAGATCTGTCTCATACAATATGTACCATACAACCAACAATCTCTCTAGGACAAATCATCAATCTCTCATAAACATGTCTCACATAAACCCCAATATCCAACTACACATAACCATATAACATACATTTTTATCCTGTAGATAGATCTGCTATACCTAATCACTGTTGAACTTCCTATAACCTCTTCTTAGTCTTTATAGCCTGATTCACCTCTCATCCTCAGCTCTGGTAGTGCTTCACAAGACGCAGGTGAGGTGTCGTGTGGGGACTCACATGACATGATATACACAACCTGGGGGGGTACCTCGTGGGATGTCTACTAGGTGACCTACGGGGATGACCCTAACTAGGGTTTTTCGTTATCTTTTCTCTCTCCACTACGACTATGAAACATTGTTGTCACTCTACCTTCACTTCCTTAGAATTGTGCAACTTTAGATGTATCAATGAGTACCTAATAAACCTTTCACCACAATAGATATTCAATGTGCTCAATAGGTTCTAATGGGATTCCCTTTCTCTCTTATTTATACTCTCCAAGGGGCTTCCTTTAGGGGTTATCTTCTAATTTTTTTACCCAACTTCCCTCTTTTAGGGTGTTATAACCCTAATTTGCACCAGACATGCTTACCTGGCATCAGGCCATCTCAGATTCCTTCTTTGCCAAAACACTGTTGAACAACTCTTCTTAAAAAAACCTTTTATAAAGGCCCACACACCCTGCTCCATTACTAAACGCATGTACACGCTAGCTGACCCAAGACAGCCTGCGTGTACCTACAAAAGCATGAAAAAAGGAAAGTTGCTGACATAACACACAACTTTGGGTGAGTTAACTAAACCTTTCGGCCATGCATGGCCAAGGTTTTGACCAAATACCTAGCTTATTATAGCCTATAAAAGAAGGGTTAGGGGTCCCATTTGGAAGAGGAGAATCATAGTAAAGAAACTATACCTGATTGCACATTCCCTTTGTCCCAACCTTTAGCCATCCTTGTGCAAAGAGAAATTTAGAGCAAAGAAGTTGGAGGGTAGTTGAAGAGGATCCCAGGACCAGGTTCATGGAGCAATGGCTGACTTCATCATTGGAAGTTGATTTTTTGAAGTTAATAATAAAGAAGTACTTTTCCTGTCCCGCCATATGAGGTTTTCATGGTTTATTGCATACATGTTGATTGAAACTCTAACCCATTAATCTATATATCAAATGCATGTGGAGTTATTTGTTTGTCTTGTGTGAATGCAGGTCATCCTTGGGAGGAGAGTTGCAGTCAAAGAGCAATCAATCGTGAAGAAGGATCGATATCAAACGCCCGAAATAAGGTATGCTTACTTGATCTTCTTAACCACGTATTTGCTTAAGAATAATGGGGATTAGGTCCGGGACGACGGTAAAAAGTAGGAATCTTTAGGTCTTTTCTACATGCATAATAAAACCCTAAATTCTAGTTCGTAGAGGGATTTTCCACTCACAACAGAATTGGTGACCATACTAGGGATTATCTAGGGTTTCTGGGAATATTTTTTGGGTATTTTTAAGAACTGGTTTCATTTTCTATTTTTAAAGTTTCTGTAAAAGTCTGAGCTAATAGAGATTCTGGTCTTCCATACCAGTTATCTTTGTTTCTTTTCTTGACTGTATTTTTTTTCTGAGACCCACAGAGGTACACACGGCCTATATAAGGTCTACACGTGTGTACCCACGCCCTACATTCTCACAGCCTGTGTGTACATGCTAGCTAAGGAAGTGTCAGTTGCGTGTATGATTCCAGAAAAATTTCTTTTAGAGAGGCAGTCATCCTCTTCCCTGTCAATATTAGTACTTCTCAAGGGTTTTCTGGAACTCTTTCTAGTCTTTGTTGTTTGCAGTCTATAGATTAGGTTTCACCTCAGAATGGTTTGTTCTATGAATTTTTCCTTGAATTGTTTTCTTTTTTCTATTAAAGTAAGTGTTTGAGTCTTCAAGAGATTTTGGTTCTCAGTACTAGTAGTCTCTGCATGGGCTGGCTTTCTTGGCTTTTCATTTGTCTCAAAGTTTCAAATATACATGCGGTCTGTATAAAGCTAGCACGCGTGTACACGCGCTTTGACTTTACACAGCTCACGTGCACACGCTTGTTGTTGAACTGTCAGCAGTGTGCTTGTGGAGAGAATTTTGGTTGAAGGTGAGGCAGTCATCCTTTCCTTTGACAAGAGTTATATCTCTCAGGTTTTTGGGTCTCTGTCATAGCGGTTAGTAACTTAGGTTTGATCACAGCAATAGCTTTCTTTTTTCATTTAGAAGTTTTCCTCAAAATTTTCTTTTATAGGGTTTTTAGACAAGTGTGAGAGTCCAATTTTAATTTGCTTGTGTGTGATTTTTAAAGTGACTCTTTGTGATCTGCGCTTAATCTATAAGTTTTCTTGGTTTTGACTTGTATATATTTTTCCTTTTTTCTTTGTGAGCATTCAAATAAATAAAAAAACTTTTATTTCTTTGTTTGGTTAAAAAGTGTTGTTTTGCATTAGTAACCAGGGAAAAGTCTTTGTTTTCATAAGTTCTTGATGGTTTACTTAGATCATAAGTAGCTCGTAGTCAAGTGAAATCCTTCTTTCAGTTTGTTATTCAAAGATCTTAGAGAAAATTTAAGTTTGAAAAGTTGTTTAAGAGTTGAGTTAAGTAAAGGTTTTTTGTTTCCAGCTTTCTGTTTATTTTTGCTTTCGTCTTTCAAACATCACTAGTTTCACTTTCATAACCTTTGAATTAAGACAAGCCATAAAAATTAACGCTAAATCTAAAATTCATTAGACTTTTTATGTTTGTAGGGTCAACCAACTAGTTTAGGGTTAGGGTCTTCAATTAGGTTGGAGAGGAAACTCTTCAAGGCCATTAAAATCAAACATTGGAGTCTGAGTTAGGGAGTGTCAAAGTCCAGTATCGTGAAAGTTATCTGGGACCCCCTCTAACAGAGGGGATAAAAATGAGGTCACATGTGGAAAGGTAGCGGAGATAACCCCTCCAAAGTTGGACCAATCGTAGTGGAGAACATATATAGAGGGCTTGTCTTGGGATTCCGTCGATTGCATTTGCCAGGGAGCTTCATGGGTCTCGAATCCATTCGAGGTCCTTAGTTGTCTTCCAGACCACTTGCTTTCGATACCCTTGACAGGTTTCAGGCTTGATACCCTGCTCATTGTGGTCTACCCGACTTTCGACTATACCCACCTGGTGACTGTTCGCGCTGGCAACCTAGTTGCCTATCTTTTTAGAGACATACACAGGTGACTGCGGGGGTATATCGCGGTACCTAGGATAGACATCGGGCCATGCTTTTCAGAGTATACCCAGAGGGTTCTTCTATGTTCGAGTTTCACTTGAACTGGTAAGTTTCTCTAGTGTTGGTTGTTGTAACTATTCTTCCAATTAGTTTAGTGTTTGCTTGTTTTATCTTGTAGGGAATTTTTTTAGTGTGTGTGTTTTTTTTTAACGAATAGAAATCCCTAGAGTGTCTTTGATATTCTCACACAGTGGAGGATCATGAGCTCCACCGGTCACAATGGCTTCTGGGCCTATCATCGGTTACACTGGAGCCACCTCCGCCACCACTAAGGTGAAATCTAGACCAACAAGGGTCTTTTGAAGCGATCGGGTCACAAGAAATTGTGCCCGACCAACATCTGGAGGAAATGACTATTTTAGACTTTGGAGCAAAATCTCTTGGTCCACCTAAAACTCCAACCACTGATCTTTTGGCACCGATCATCGTACTGATTCACCCTTACAAGTGCCAGATAGTGTCCCACACAACAATGGAAACAAATGTTGTCACTCCTTCTGGGAATTCTTCAATTCCCACTATGGTTGTCACCACAGGAGAGATTCCACCTCCTAACCCACCATCACCAGTTCAAGCCACCATGGTATCAAATGCTTCTACCTCGCACAGTGGTCCGATCCCATCTATGGTGACAGACACAACCCCTTTCACACCAAGTTCGATAGGCCCTCCGTTCTCATACAAGATGCCTAGCTCAGGTACAAGTCCTGTACTTTCCTACTCCACTTCACAGACTTTAGGTATAGAGGTAGGGATCTCTAATGCTCCTCTGCAAGGCCACATGGGGGGCACTTCAACTCCTTTTAACACTTTCCCTTACGGGGGAGGTCATATTCCTCCTTCGTCCCTTCACTCGGTGACACGCATCAGCAGTCCGCCAGGCCACCTGCACAACATAGTTTATTTGGAGTAGGGAGTCAAAGAACACCTTCACATAATATGCCGGTACATTCAACATTGTTCTCTTTGTTCGGTGCGTTTGGTAACAATGCATTCTCGTCAACTGCTTTCTCGACTGGGGGAAATCCCAGTTTTGGACAACCTATTCCTATCTAGGGTACTATTCCAGCACAGGGGGAAAACCTAGGAACTTCTTCCACATTAGGGCCTTGGAATTCTTGGCAGGGATCCATTCGCTCGTCAGGAATGTTGATCTGAGGCAATTCTTTTCACAATCAATGGAACCCTGGACAAGGTACTATTCCTATCCCCATGGGATCGACATGGGGAAACCCTTCCCAAAGTCCTTTGAATGTAATGCACGCCCAACCATCTACGTCATATTTTGGGAATCAGTCGATGATGTCTCCTCACAAGTAGAATCCATATGCTGGTCATGACCATGGTTTTTACCAGAACCTGGGCCAGTAGTCGAACTTTTCCTGGCAACCTGGTGCCAGTCAAACTCCAGGTCCCTTTTTCCTAGGTTATCACCAACAACCCAAACTACCTTTCCTGGAAACCTTGCATTTTCCATACCTGACAAGGTTGTTGAATGACCCTATCTGTCACGATCCGCGTTGGCCCCCTATGCCGACGAAGTTGCCTTCGGACATACCAAAGTTCAAAGCCAAGCCTAACGAAGATCCAGGAGATCATGTGACTACCTTCCATCTTTGGTGCTCATCTAACTCGTTGAAATATGACTCCATACAGTTGTGATTGTTTCAACGTACTCTCATTGGGAGTGTCGCGAAATGGTACATTGAGCTTGACCACTCAAGATACTCTTCCTTCAATGAATTGGCAATGGCTTTCCTAAACCATTTCCAATTACCTGTGAGATATGACACTGGCACATAATTGTTGGCCAATTTCACACAGACAAAAGCAGACCATATCTCTGATCACATCCGAGAATGGAGATGCCGAAAGAGTTTAATTAAGGTGCCAGTCCCACCAACATTCCTGCTCAAGCGGTTCCTTAAGTATTTGGTCCCACAGTTATCCAAAGACGTCGGGACGTCGCGAGTATTTTCCGAATAAGAAGCCATCATGAGAGCTCAACAGCTTGCGCTAATCTATTCTTAGTCCGGTTTATTATACGAGATCTTTCCAGATGCACCACACTCAATACTTGATAAAACCAAACAAAGAGCTGGACCACATGCCAATGGTATTGTTGGTTCAACACAAACAAAGCCCGCTAAGCAATTGACAAAGCAATTGCAACAATTGTCTATACAACACACAGTGTCCAGCCAAACTACTATTTTGGCTGCTCCCCCTACTAAAATGTCGGATGTACACACAGTGCAATTGACAAATCCAAAGGCCACCCAACAGCCTGAAGGAAAGAAAAAACAACGAAAGAAGGGTAAGGGGGATAAGAAACCCACTAATAATGCTGGCGGAGGCAACACTGAGAAATGGAAGGTGAGGTATCCGTGCAACCTGTGCACGGAAGACCACCTGACCCACCAATGTCCTTGGCTTGTAGAGGCCCAAAATTTTGTGACACATCAATAGCTTGTTGTGTTAACCAATCCATTTCAGCATGGGAAAAACCTAACCCAAGCCTCTACAAGCACAGAAGGGGGTAGTCAAGGACCCTCTCCGTCTTCAAACAATCCCGCATTTGTGAATGTGTATATGATGAAGGGTGATTCTTTTATATCGACTAGAGCACATGACTACAGTAAACCAAAAACTTCTGAGAAGGGCAAAGAAGATGAACTCCCATCTCTTCCTCTACATATTGAGAAGACTTTGGGAGAAACAATGACACGCATCCCAAAAGGCACGTTCAAAAAATCTTCTCACAACCCAAACGCAAGGGCCGCCCAAAACTATTATGTGGTGGAGGATTTGTCTCAAACCCCTTGTGCGATGTCCGCTTTAGAGGTCCTCCAAAGCTACACTTACCAGAGGAAAGATTTGTTAACCGCTTTAGGATCTACTGAGACTTGTAATCCGAGTACCATCATGCTGGATACAACCGACTTAAAACCTCATCTGCCTTACCACGTAGTGTTTCAGATAGTAATGGCTCACCCCATGAAACATTTTACTCGAAATATTTTCTGCACGGTGGTTGATGAGGGCACATCAACATGTGTTATGTCGTTGGCATGTTGGAAGGCCATTGGCCAGCCCGTTTTGTCTCTGTCACCTACTCTGCTCACTACTTTTGATGGTCGTTCATTCCGACCACATGGTATCATTCCCTCTTTCCCCGTGTAGTTAAGAGGGAAGACCATGTGCGTCAAGATAGAAGTAGTCGACACGTCCCTCAACTATAATCTCTTGTTAGGAAGGAGTTGGACTTATGCCATGCAAGCAATGGTTGCTATAGTTTTCCAGGTCTTGTTGTTTCCACATGAGGACCGTATTGTGACCATTGATCAATTGTCTTTCTCCAGACCTGACCCTTCATTGGGGGTGTCTGCGGTCCCGATGATTGATAATCCTCAACCAGGCATAGTCAACATAGGGGTTGGTTTGTGCCCATATTTGATGGGTACCTTCGATTACCCGCCCACTCAAGGCGATGTCAAGTTCATATTCGAACACCATAAGGATGAGATTTTCCAAGTTTCATTGTTTCGCATGACTTACATCAACGATCCATGGATACTTCCTTCCCCATTGGCCACAATGTATGGGATAGGGCACCCGGGCATCTCCATTCCCTTGTCTGCAGCTAAAGTAGCATACTCTTTAGTCCAGCAAGCTTCAGCCAACACAGATCCAACTCTTGCACAAGAGTTAGATCTGCTTCTAGAGCCTATTTGGGCTCAAGGTTCTCTCGCTGACACCCATTTGTTAGAATTAGTCTTGCCCTCAGACAAATAAGTGATTGAAGCAATGACTAGTCTGGACAAACCTTGGGATGATCTTCATCACAGATCATACTTCCTCCCAGAGTTAAGAAAAATCAAAGCTGGAGAATTCACCTTGACTATGACTGGAGATAGGTCTTGTCCTATTAATCCCTTAGTTACACACGAGGTCTATGCCGAGGGTAATATGGTAACCATCATTGAAACCATACCAATCAATATCTCCAGAACCCCTGGCATCATGGAGAATGTTTTTTTCGGAGCTGATTGCTCCCCCGGAGAGATTCAAATCTACATAGATATTTTTAAATAATTTAGCAACGTTTTTTCTTGGTCTTATGAGGAAATTCTAGGCATCGATCCAAAAATAGTCGAACATGAAATCACAACTTATCCATATGCCAAGCCTGTTCGGTAGAAGCTTCATCCAGTTAATCCCAAGAAAGCAGCAGCCATTAAGGTTGAAGTTGAGAAACTGCTAAAAGCCGGTTTTATCTATCCTATCCATTTGACCCAATGGGTGTCAAATCCTGTGATGGTCAATAAAAAACAAGGCACGATTTGTGTATGTACAGACTTCCTTGATTTGAACAAGGCCTGTCCAAAAGATAATTTTCCCACACCATTCATCGACCAAATAATTGATGAATGTGCAGGTTGCGAGGCCTTCTCTTTCATGGACGATTTTTTGGGATATAATCAAATACAAATCAAACCCAAAGACCAGCACAAAATGACATTCATTTTTCCATGGGGTACATTCATGTATCGTAAGATGCCCTTTAGTCTCAAAAATGTTGGAGCGACCTTTCAGCGGGCCATGTATTTTTATTTCCATGACCTCAAGCATATAGTCGAGGCCTATTTAGATGATTTAGCATCTCGATCTCATAAGAGAATGGATCATCCCACACACCTCCAACTTATCTTTGAGCGTTGTCGCTACTTCCAGATTCACTTGAATCCAAACAAGTGCAGCTTTTGCATAACATCAGGACATTAGGTTTCATAGTGTCAACAATAGGGATCATGGTCGATCCTCTTAAGGTTGAGGCAATAATTCAGTTACCTCCCCCACGCACAATCCTTCAACTTCAGAGTCTATAGGGCAAGGCGAATTTTTTAAGACGTTTCATCGCCAAATATGCCGAGATCACAAAGGAATTTATGCACTTACTGAAGAAAAATGTTCCTTTTCATTGGGACGATGCCACTCAATGCTCTTTCGAAGCGTTGAAACATGCCATCACAACTGCCCCTCTGCTTTGGCCACCTAACTATAACAAATATTTCTTATTATACCTAGCTGCAGCAGAGTCAACCATCGGCATGGTCTTAGTTCAGGAAGATGACTTGTTCTTAGAATATGTGATTTATTACCTAAGCTGAGGCCTCGTAGGACCGGAACTCAATTATTCTCATATCGAAAAACTTGTGTTGGCAGTAGTCCATGATGTTCAATGGTTTTGTCATTATGTTTTGTTTCGTAAGACCACCGTCATTGCTATCGTGAATCCATTCCAATACATGTTGACACGACGGGTAATAGGCAGAAAGATCAGTAGATGGATATTCATCCTCCAGGAGTTTGACTTAGATTTCATTTCAGTGAAATCCAAAAAGTCACTAGTCTTCGCAGAACTTATTTCAGAACTTCTGGTTGAGTCAGGTGATGTTGTGCCCGAAGAGTTGCCTATCAAAGGAGATATGTTTTGATCACATCTTTGGATCCCTGGTACAAATATATACTTATCTATCTCTAGACTTTGAGGTGCCCCACCTCTGCTTCTCAGGATGAGCATCGACATATACACCATCAGGCTAAGAATTATCTCCTACTCGATGATGCGTTGTATCGAAGAGGTGTAGACTGTGTCCTACGTCCATGTCTCACTCACGAAGAAGAAGTTATCATGCTTAACGATTGCCATACCAGAGCCTATGGTGGTCATTTCTCTGGTTTGGCAACAACCCAAAATATTTTACGAGCAGGTTACTTCTGGCCGACACTAATCAAAGATTGTATCGAATCGGTCAAGAAGTGCCACCTGTACCAGATCTTCTCCTGGAAGATGAGGGCACATCCTGCTCCCATGTTTCTTGTCATCATAGTTGGTCCCTTCACCAAGTGAGGGATTGATTACACTACATGCAACCCTCCTTCAACAAGGGGGCACCGTTATATCATTGTAGTCGTATACTACTTCACGAAGTGGGTCAAAGCTATGCCAACGTTTAAAGATGATGGAGAGACTGTGGCTCTCTTTTTATTCAACCAGATAGTAAAAAGGTTCGGCGTCCCGAGGGAGATTGTCACTGACCATCGTAGTCACTTTCAGAACCAGATGATGACCGAGTTAACATCAAATATTGGGTTGCGGCAAGAACATTTTTCACCCTACTACCCCCAAGCAAATGGTTAGGTGGAAGCTATAAGTAAATCTCTTAAGACCATCCTACAACGAACGATCAACTCAGCCAAGTCAAATTGGAATTTGATGTTATACTCAACATTATGGGCTTACTGAATGTCTGTTAAGACTGCAACTAATTTCTCACCTTTTCAACTTGTTTACGAGATGGAAGCAGTCTTACCTATCGAATGTCAAATCCCATCCCTAAAGTTGGTAGTACAATTATTGTCAGATACTTCTCCACTTGAAGAACGGTTATTATACCTTAAGCGGCTCAATGAGCAGTGTCATGATGTGGCCCTGGCCAATGAGGCTCACAAACATAAATTCAAGTGTCAGTATGATAGGTCCATTCATCCTCGGATTTTCGTTGAAGGCGACCTTGTCCTGGTCTATGACCAAGATAAGGACCCCCTGGGGGTAGGAAAATTCAAACCCATGTGGTTCGGACCTTTCATCATAAAAGAGGTTCTTAAAAAGGGTTCTTATTGTCTGGTTGACTTTGAAGGGAATGCTTTGGCAGAGCCTAGAAATGGGCTCTACCTAAAAACGTATTACTCATAGGCAGGTCACCATGGGTAACTTTTTGTAACATATGTATAGTCTTTGTACTATTACTTTCTAGTTTCTTTTAGTATTATGGACGTGTCTTTCGTCACTATGGAAGATGTCAAGTGAATCCGAGGTGTTCATTGGGTACGCAAACGGTGCTAGCCGACACACTCAGAAGCTTGCCTCCGCAACTTGGGTAATTTTTACACCTCAAGGCCAGTTATTATCTTCTAGAGGTATATGCTTAGGTGACACCACAAACAATGTCTCTGAGTATAGTGCAATTATTGAGTTGCTTCGTGACGTCCTGTCATTTAGTATCTCTCATCTTTGGGTCTATTTAGACGCTCAGCTGGTTTTGTCGCAGTTAAATAGAGTCTACTGGGTTCATGATCCAACTTTACACCGATGATTCCTTAGGGTACGTTTCTTAGAACGAAGCTTTGATTATATTACATATTTTCATGTTCCTAGGAGATTAAACCAAATTACAAATACTCTAGCTAATCAAATTTTAGATTGGCATCTCACACACATATGAAAGGATATACACATAAACATGTAAATACATTTTTAAAAGAAAAAATGATCCATAAGACACAAAAAGACATAAAAATCCATATATAATATCATAGTCACCGAAGTACATAGATGGACTCAAGCGCCTCAAAAGTATGACCAATAATGAGTCATGGGGCTTATGCCCTCAAAAAATATATACAAGTAGTGCTCTCAGCACGTGAAAAGTATAACTAAGGTCAGGGCCTATGGGCCTTGTTGTACTGATCAACAGTGTTTTACAAATTCCAAAACAATCAGACCCACGTTCGTGGTGCCCCCACTACATGAGGCTGCATAGATGGTGGAAGATCCTCAATCTCTTCCATAGGAACTATGAAGGTGAGCGAGGTAAAGTTTCGCTCGACTCGTCTCAACACCCTCTCAGCCTCCCTGACTGGAAGCTCTCCTGCTGCTTCTGGTCCCCCTACGGTGGCAGGTGCGGCCCCTAGCCAAGGACGACGCTTGTTCCTCACATATTCCATTGGTCACACTGATCCCACATCTGCACACAACATACACATATCCATCAAATACTCTGGTATAAAAA
>ML778726.1:1766107-1814012 GCA_009831015.1 Picea engelmannii | reverse complement strand
CCCCGGACCCCGCAGAGGGGGTACCCCCCCTCTGCACTCCCCCGCGTGGAAGAGTGTACATACTTCTGGGGTGTAAATACTTCATGGGATATAAACACGGCTGAAAGCAAGGACCTCTGAATCAGGAAGATAATCAGGCTCCATAACCAACAATGATGAACTCTCCGAGGTCCCGAAGTTCCAAAGTGGAACACAGATAAGATCTAAGTCATTGACCGTCATTCAAGGAAGACCGTTGATCTCTGTGTGTAAAGACAATTCACGAGTCATAAATAGGGAGTTGTGAAGTGGGGTGTGTCAAATATTCCCAAAGACAGGGATCTGTGAAAGATCCCAGCCATTGGCTGGAAGGTAGCACGTGGAAATAGATAAGCGAGTTCGCAAATTCGTGACTCAGATAGTTGACAAGGGGCAAAGTCCCAACTTTGCGAAGTGAGAAGTTGCGAAATACTTGGGAAATCTATGGTCGAGCAAGGGTTAAATCTGGACCGTATATCTAGAAGAATGCGTCGCGACAGATCAACAGTTTCACGAATCAGAGGTTTTGTTGGGGGAAATGCCCAAGTTTCACGCAGGTGAAATCTCGAAACGATTTTGAGGATAGATGTCAAATCACGGCCCGAGGTCATATGGAAAGTAGGTCCAGGAGGAAAGGTTGGTACCCATCGTGTAGAGACAACCAAGGTGGAGTTTCAAGGAAGAAATCGTAACGGTCAGATGCAAAGCAGATCCAACCGTCAATTTGAGTCAGCTGTTTTCGTCAAAGCAGGCATCGAGAAATATGTAGTCGAGTAAAGTGAAAATCTCCAAAAAGAGAAATCCTGAAGTTTCTTTAGAGATAAGAGCCAGGTCGTGGCCCGGGGTCACATTGAAGAAGGAGTAGATAAATAGGAGCTATCCCCTGAGCCCTAAAGAGCCAAATGTGTGGAGGTCGTTAGCACAGACAGGTGGCACCCTTATGTTTTTGACACGTGGCACTCTTTTCAATCATTCTCATACATGCCTCCAGCCTATTTTTGAGTGACACCTGTCACCTTCTCTTTCCTAACACATCAACATGGTGACGTCAGGCCGCCATGTCAAATCATCCTCCAGGAGGTGTTATTGTTCAACGTCAAAAAGTAGTGTCCCCTCGCCCAGGGCACAATTTGGCGGATTCTAAAGTTGGCGGGTGGTTAAGCTTGGTAGTGGCACTAAATCTAGAAAGTGCGCCCAGATCTCATATCGGGACCAGATCTACGGCCATAGTTCATTGTAGGGATGCAACATGCTCAGGCCATAATTTTCTTGAGTAGTCCCACAATTGAAACCATGGTAAGGCGAAAGTGATACATGGCGAAAGGTTGTGGATCATGGGCCCAAAAGCGGTCTAAGCCCAAACCAATTTTGAGTGGCCCTACAATCGCATGTTTATATGGTGTCCTATTTGAGAGCACCACGTGGCCACCCCCTAAGCATTTAATCTCATTGATTTTCTGATAAAAGGTAGTTAATGAAAGTAGAGCCAGTGGTTGAAACCTCATCTCAATCCATAAATAGAATGCATGGAAGGCCCCGCCGTGGGGACTGAACCATCATCTCGTGGTACCCCTTTGGGCAGATTTTCCTACAAAACCCATGTCAATCTGAGCTCGCGTTTGACAGAGGGGTGCACGTTCAGTTTGACAGAAGAACTCACTGACGCAAAGCTTTGATTGTAGTGATCAGGTCACACTCTTGGTAGTGGCGTATTGTTCTGAGTATAAATAGATAGTTTTAATATTTTGTTAAGGTCGTAAACTAGTTGAGCAAAGGTCCCTATTTCGTAATGTTTTGAAGCCAGAATTGTTCTCTAGTTATGTATCAAATTTGAGACTTTCATATTGACAAAAGTCAACTTCTTTTCATCTCTCTGTAAAAACTTTGCTAAAACACTCGAGCAAGGAGGATCCAGTTGGGGGTTGTTATGTTGTTGTAATGTAGGTTTGATTACAGTGGCATCATGATTGGTTTTAGTCAGCTCCCCTGTTATCATTTTCTCTCTTACACTGAATGGCTCGGGCATGGAGGATCCAGTCGAGTTGTTGTAGCTGCATTGTGATGTAGGTTTGATCATTTTTTTGTTGTGACTGTGTTTTTTGGACATATTTCAGTGTCTGAAGCTTGAGTCCAAGAACATTCTTGGGCCTGAGTTTTTCTTCTCAAGTTGCTTCAAAGCGTGATGCCCATAGAAATCTTGTTCATATTTCTCACTAAATCTTCCCTTTTCTCACAGTTAAAATCAATTCATTGACTGAAGTTAATGTGGCCCTCACTTCCCTGTACATTTCTTGTCCAGTTCTGTGTTGAACATGATTCATATTTTTAGTTTTTTCCATTGACCTCCACTCATATAAAACCAACATCCACCAAAACACTTTGATGGGTACTGGGCTTATCCTCCCATAATCTGAGGGTGACTCTCAGTGCTAACATTCTTGGCGCATTTGTCGAGGAACGAATTGAAGAAATTTCCCTGGGTAAGAATGACAAAGAAATTTTGATTCTGAAGGTGCATCAAAAATCAATACCATTGAAGATTTCATATCTTTCACTTGGCGACTCCACGGTTTCAGTTGTGGCTCCTAAAAGTAGACACACGAGGTCCACTCTGCAGCTGCCTCTAATGACACCTGAAACTGACCTAGAGAAAATTATCAGAAAAGGAAAGACCTCTCAAGAAGGTACTCAATTGTTGTACCAGGTGATCCTGGTAATCTTTTTAATCCATCTTTACAATATCCAGTAGTTTCTTCTTATTCTCCTATTATATCATTTGTTGGAGTTTCAAGAAATTTAAATTTTGGGATTTTTCCTATTGATTTCTCCCCTCTTATTCTTGGTTTGGAGGGAGAAATTTTTGACACCCATGCTTCCCCTCATATCGTACAGTGGGTTAGACCTAGGACCTCAGAAGATTTTCCCACTCCAGGCTTCACTAATCCTCCCCCTATTAGAGTTGTTGCAGTTACAGAGGGGGAAACCTCTATTCCTTCTAGCCCCTCATATTTATCTCCTAACACTCATCCTTTTCCTTTTTCTCCCAGAAGAATAACCCCAGTCTCACCTGTCCAAACTCCATCTCCTCCTGGTTCTCCTCCAGTTCACATCCAAATGGCAGGTGCTAATGCTCCTAGGAACAGGATGCTAAGATATTGGTTGCTAGATTAGCCCCTCTATTTTTACCTCAGTCTATGAATTTTCTCCTAGCCACAAATTACCTTAAGTACATGCCCCAATTCATAGGGGAGGGAGACGTGACTGCAAAAGAGCATCTTGCATCCTTTTATAGATTTGCAGATATTCAAGTCATCGAAAATGAAGATGTGTGGATGAGAGTTTTCATACAAAGCCTTGATGGTGATGCCAGGGATTGGTTTAAGGACTTGCCTCCTAGATCTATTGACGGGATTGCTGCTCTGGGTGATTCATTCTTAACACATTGGAGAAATAAAAAATATCTTCTTTATTATGTTACAGAATTTGGGGCACTTAAGAGAGAAGAGGGGGAAGTCGTTTCAGACTTCTCAAGGAGATTTAATAAGATGTATAAAAATATTCCCATTGAAATTAAGCCTATAGAAACCTATGCCAAGATGACTTATGCTAGTTATTTTGACCTTGATTTTTTCCTCCTGATGAGAGAAAGAAGAACCACCTCCTTGGCTCATATGCAAGATGCAACCCTTGAAGTAGAATCCAATATGTTGGCAGTTGACAAGCTTAGGACTTAGGCTAATAGAGACAGAAGAAAGGGTAGGTCTGAAGCTTCGACTTCTAGTTCCTCTGCTGCCTCCCCTCAAATGGATGAAGTAACCAAGCTTCTAGAATCACTTTCTGCTAGAATGGAAAGGTTGGAATTGGGAGGAAAGCCGAGCTATAGGAATCCCCAAAATGTTGATAATATGGGTAGTTTCAAAAGACCAAACAATGATCCTCAGATCATCCAAAGAGACCAAAGAAATAGGGACAAAGATGATCAGATAATTCAAGCTACTCTCCAAAATAACCTTGTTATTGATGAAGAAGGAGAGGAAGAAGATCTTGATCCTGAAATCCATTGTCTTGGAGATACCTCCTCATTTCCTCATTTAACCCAAGTTGCATATGAGGAGTCTCTCATGGATAGCCAACTAAATGAGCTGAGCAGGGAGGAAAAGACCAACCAGTTATAACTAAAGAACTCAAATTTAACTCCCTAAACTTAAGGAAAACTCCCTAAAATCAAGGAAGGTGTCTCCTACCCTGTCTAGAAAGTCGAATCAAGTGAGGGAAAATGAATTGGGATGCATTAACCAAGGTCTAGGTGCCTAAGACAAGTAATACACCAAGGGAAGTTAGGATTATGCTCTAAAATAACTTCTAGTTACAACCACTTTGACTGGTAAACTTCTTCTAGGAGCTTCTAGAACAATTGACTTCTTTGACCTTATAGGGTCTTCTAGATAACTCATGAGGGTTCTCCAACTTCACTAAGCTATATCTCCTCAACTATGAAGAACTACGTGACGTACCACATATCACCATAAATGACACGACATGTAATATCCATCCATGATAGTCTTACCTGCATATTCACTAATCTTCATGTCCAAATACCTCGAACAAACTCGAGTTCCTTAACCACACCACTAGGGCTACCATATTTTTCTACCAGACTTGCTTCAAGGGTTTACATCAATGAAAACCAACCCAATCTATCAACAATACTTCCATATATCCTATGTGGTATCAAAGTATATGAGAAAAAGGTTAAAAAACTTATAATCTACATAAACTCACATTGCACTGTCGCTTCAAAGGCATGTGTTGTTATTCATCAGTGTCATTTATTGGTATTTAATAGATTTATTCCTTTGAATTTTTCTCCCTTCTTCATCTTCTTTTGTCATCTTCATTTGCTTATTCATTCTTCATGCTACTTCAAACATTTTGCTTGTCCTTGTTTCGATGCTCTTCAAGATTTCATTGCCTCTTGTTTCTTTTGTTCATGCACATGAGTCTTCTTCTTCAAATTTTATGGTTTTTCATATTTTTTCTATGGTTAACCTTTCAAGGAAATTTGTTGTCTTAGAGAATTTCCTGTAATCGCATAGGTGAAATGAGATAAGTAGGAAATTTTTTACATCAGTATTGTAAATGAATTTATCCTTTTGATTATTGGGGTTTTCCACTTTGCCACTAGCCATGCAGGAATTTGTGTGGGTCTAGGGGGTTGTTAATTTGATAGAAGATGTAACGGTTGTGTCTGAATGAGATGAGGTTGGGATGGAAATGGTGGTTGTATGGCTATAGGATACTATGGGAATGATTGGTATTGTTGATATTGTGGAAAAAATTGATGTTGTGGAACAAATTGTGGTGATTGATAGTGGGTCTGATATTGTGGTTGAAAATTATACTATGGTTGATTTCCATAAATTTTTCCTCTCCAAGTTTGTTGATAAGGTTGATTAGGATTTGTTGAGGAGTCCATTGTTTCAATGGCATGGGAGTATTCCAAGATGTTTGTGAAGAATTTTAATTAGAAAATCCAGAATATTGATGAGAAACATACTATGACATACCTGGTGGTCGTAGCTACCAAAGTCACCTAGGTGCAAAGTTATAAAGTGCCTCTATTGCCTCATTGTCTCCTTTGTAAACTAATTTCAGTCCAAGAAACAAAGGACAATTTTCTATCACATGCTTTTCTGCACAAATCCCACAAATTTGAATACTGTTTAGTGGACACTCATTTTTAGGATGTTTCTTCCTGCAACCACGACAGAAAATAGCCAAGGCTATTGTTTCATCTTGCTGCCTTTTCTTAGAATTAAAAGCATCAAATTGAGAAGTTAGTGTGTCAAGAAGTTTAGTTTTGAATTTTTTTAACAAGTTACCAATTTCATCCCTACTAATACTTCTTGTTGTTGATTTAGTGACTTTAGAAAGAATATTTCTTTATCCTTTCCCAACCTTAGCTTTGACTATGGAATACTTCCTGTACATCTAAAAAAATTGCTCAAATGGTAGAGATGCAATATCCCCACATCCCATGAGGTTAATAACATCAATAGATTCATCTTGAATTCCTTTTTAAAATATAGTACGAATAACATCAAAATTTAAAGAACTATGTTCGGATTTCTGCAAATTGTATAAAAACCTCTTCAGATAGTCCTATAAACTTTCATCCTCTTGCTAAGAAATTCTAAAAATGTTTTCTTTGGAATCCCGTGGCATCCAATAGGCTTTATATTTTTCCAGGAAAAGTTTTCTCATGGTTTCCCAATATCCAATGGTACTTTCTCCTAATCCCATAAACCATTTTAAGGAAGTTCCCTTCAAAGTAGCAGGAAACAATTGAAGCTTGTAAGCATCATCAATATATCCATATGTGCGCCATAAAATATCAAATTCAAAAAGGAATGTATCAGGGTCTTCATAATCCATACCATAAAAGTTAAGAAGAACTAAAGGTGGATTTGTTTTTCATTTTTATCTCATTTCCAAATGTTGTAGGCATTTTTATGATAGGAAAACCGAAAGTAGCTTCTTCTTCCTCATCTCATGTTATGTCCCTTTCATTATTTGGTCATCTTTCTCTTTATCCTCCTTCTGGTATTATTTCTCGTTATCCTTCGATTCTTGGTCCTCTCTCTCTTTCTCCTACTCTTGGTCATCTTTTACCTTCCCCACCTGGTCTTTTTCCTCCTATATGATCTTCTTCACTAGCCATTGTATTTCCCCAAAAAATCCAAAGTTGTTTACTCCAACCTTCTGGTGTGTCTTCTAGGTCCTCGAATTGTTCAAAAATCTCCTATGATTGTGTCTGCTTTGAGCTCTATGCAACAATATGTTTCCTTCTATCCCTTTTATTACCTACAAGCAAGTTAGAGTAAAATGATTTTATGGATGTTGTAACATTCCCCAGCTTAACCAGGGAACATTACTTGTGGAAAAACACATAAATTTGAAAATTGTCCTTCTAATTCATTTCTTGTAGCTTACTACCTTCTAATTATGCACAATTTAACTAGATTTTGATGCCCATTATTAAATGCATCTATATCATTCTAAAGGAACATGCATGTAGTTAATAAATCATATATAACAATACATAAAACCATTCTCATTCACAGAGTAAAATGCACATCCATAAGACTCATAAGAAAAATCAGATAATAGATAAAGACCTATCTTTAAAATAAAACTTGTCCAACCAATTGATTGGGAAGGATGTTCCACCCACCATAGACTTGTTGTTCTAGATCTAAAAAACAAGTCACCCCCAAGCTCGGGCTAGGAGTAAAACAAAATATGGGTTCCTTTCACAGTTCCCTCAAAGCTGAATTACTCACAACCCACTAGTATTATTCTACAACTATCCCAAATTTCATCCAACACTCTTCCTCTTGAAATACACAACCCAAGTAATGTACCCATTCATTGATCTCAGTCCCTTGGGCATCCCATTCATTTATCAGTGTCTCTCTGGCACAGTTAACCAATAATATCTTAGCTAGGAACTCAAGGGAACTCACTACCATGAAAAACTACCAGAAAAACAATAGCAAAGACTTGTTGTTACAATGAAACTCACACATGATCTCACTCTTTAGGTTTGACATCTTCATTTTCTAGCTCCAAAATGCTCCAAAAATGCTCTAGCATGCTCTAGAATTCACCAAATCTTCATGCTCTAGCTCTGGTGCACTTTTTCTGTACTCTCCCTTGTTGTTCATGCTTAGATTGAATGTGAAAAACTACATATACTCCCCACACAAATTTCCTCTATTTCCCCAAGACAATTGACTTCTCACTCTACCCAATGTTGATCATACTGCAACCCCATGCTTCCAATAATCATGGAAGTGACTTCTACACCCAACCTCTGATGGGTATTCAATGATTGGGCTCTCATACACTCAAACATAAAATACATGGTTTCCTCAAATGATAATAAAATTAAAAAAAAATGGGTTTGGATTAATACCTGTAAACCATTTCCCCCTTGGACCCCTCTTAGACACTCCCACACAATCCCCTTTCTTGTGGATTAATCATCCCCCATCTCTATCCATATTCCCAACAGATAGTATCACATTATTTTTATTAAAATTCAGAAAATACATTTTGCATATTACATCGCTTGATCGTAGCCATATTCATATCTACATTATGCATTAATTAAATTATGGATTATAGTGGGGATGTTACATTACCCCTCCCGGACAATTGTGCATCATAATTGATGCACAAAACCATGCCGAAATACATATACAAATTTATATTATAATATTCAGAAAATAAAATTCTACAATTTGCTTACTCCCCAACAACAATTCCAACCAAAATCTCTCATTCTTATTAACATATTGATCCAAGGAATGCACCCCCTTCACTTCCTTCAATCCATTAGACTATACCATTGTTTCATTAGGAATATCAACACAGGTGACCAAGAATTTTAAGATATGGTTCTGGAACCTAGCTACCCAAAAATGGACTCTTGCATTTTTATCTTCTATTTTCTTCAAAATTGACACAAATTTGCGGGTAATCCTCCCGCATAGTTTCTTCATGCTCCCATATTGAATCTTCAGACCATAGCAGGTCCATTGAACCTTTACTATCCCTATGGATTTTTTCCTAAGCACTTTGACTTTTCAATCCAGGATGTGTATTGGTTCCACCCAAAAATCCCCTTCGTTTTCCACCTGAATCACAATCCAATCAATTATGTGGTTAGGGTAATACACATATTTATTTAATAGTGATACATGAAAAACATTATGCACTCTCATGGATGCAGGAAATTCTAGCATGTATGAAAATAGCCCTATCTTTTCTAATATTTTGAATGGTCCACAATATCTTGCTGCCAATTTTTGGAAACAATTGATCTGGATTTTATGGGCAGAACGAAATGAACACATCTTATTAAAATATTTTTAACACAGAATAACAAAGATATAGTAAAATTGGTTTCTATTTAATAAGGAAATAAGCTGAAATTGTAAATTGCAGTGGAAAACAAGCTTGTTGGAATGGTGGCGGCTTATCTCTGAGAAGAGACGTGACAGTTGTGCTCATTTGCAAGAAGATGATTACAATAAGGCTCTAAAGGCATTTTTACAATAAGCATGAATTCAAAAGCCCTAGACATCCAAAATCCTAACCCTAGGAGATGAAGCTCCAAAAGTCATGTGGGCCCCGTTGGGGTAAGCTAGTACATCAACTTCCCAGGGTCATCACTTTTGCATATGATCTTTGTTGTAGGAGCACGATAGCCCATTGGAAATTTCTATTCGAGGAATACACATTTTTCCATCATAATCTAACTCCATTTATAGTCTAAATGTGGTGAGCCCTAAAAACGTTGTTTAGGGCCTTAAAATGGCCCCATAAGTCAGGGACCCAAAAACTAGGAAAAAAATTCCAAACTTCCAAAATGAACCGGTTGGAATAGGTGGGATGCCACTGACATCCATATGGATCAATCCTCCCCCCTTAAGAAGCAATGGTCTCCATTTTGTTTAGTTCCCCCATCAGATGAGGAAGTTTCTGCTGAATTTGGCCCCGGGTGAGCCATTTGCCTTGTTATAGGAGTTGCTCTGCTTTGACAACTTGATAAAGTTGGATCCTTTGCTGTCGATTTCCCTTGATATGTGTACCCACAATATGATCACTGGATGTCTGTTTCATGTAGTCAGGGTTGAGCTCGGTTGGTGTCAACTTCTCTTTTATCTCTGAGGTGTCCAATAATGGTGGGAAATATGGTCGAAGGAGAGCCACATTGAATACTAGGTGCAGACCAAGGAAAGGGGGAATGTTGAGCTCAAAATCATTGTCACCCACAACCTTGGTAATGGTGTATGGCCCATAACGGAGTGGGAGAAGCTGTTGATGGGGATCGATAAGGATTTCTTTCTGAAATTGCAACCAAACTTTGTTGCCCACCTGAAACTTATGTGGCACCTGGTGTTGATCATGGCACTACTTGTACTTGGAATTGGACTTCTGAAAAATATCATGAACCTGTTGGCATATGTGTTGGATATTCTCAATGAGCCGATTGGCTTTTTCATATTTAGGTGGAGCAAGGGACAAGTCGGCCGAGGTGGTCGCCAGGGGTAGTGCAACATCCATAGGGCCCAATGGTTGGAATCCCAACCCCACCTGAAAGGGGTTGTGGCTAGTTGACCTATGTAGGGCTTGGTTGTAGCTATGTTAGACATAGGGAAGACTCTCATCCCATGTGTGGGGGTTCTTGGAATTGTACATGCGCAGGATATGTATGATCATCAAATTGATGACCTCAGTTTGGACATCTTTCTGGGGGTGGAAGGAAGTGGATTTGGTGATATTGGTATCCAGCAGTGACCAGAGGGTCAACCAGAATGTGTTGAGGAACCAACTGTCCCAATCTGAGACAATGGTTTGTGGGATCCCAAAATGTACCCATACTCGTTCAAAG
The DNA here is from genome assembly GCA_009831015.1 of Picea engelmannii. Lineage (NCBI taxonomy): Eukaryota > Viridiplantae > Streptophyta > Pinopsida > Pinales > Pinaceae > Picea > Picea engelmannii. Next base: position 1,803,532 of record ML778726.1, on the reverse strand, counting down.
AAGAGCTTGGCAATGCCTCTGTTGTGATGATTGTTGTGCTACTTATATGTTTAGTATAATGCACTCATTAACCAGGATGATTTTAAGAATGTAAATTTATTTTAAAATGTAGAAACCTTGGCGAATCTTACTAATCCTTCATATGCCAACTATAAATTTTTGGCGATATTTTTGTAAAAATATTCAAATTTCTAAGGATTTTATATAGTATGTATAAAATTTTGGCGATTTTAAAGGAAAAATAATTTTATCCTATAGGATTTGGGCGAATCATTTTTAGAATAGCGAATCTTTTTGGGGAAAAACCATGGAAAATTAGCCAATGAGCGAAATTTAGCCCCTAAAATCATCCATGCTCATTAATTATCAATCCGGGATTCATAATCAACAGAGTTACAAGACACCAATAAGAAAGGTAATTCTAATGTCATGAGTATATAACTATTCTAGATTATGTATGCTAGAAACAAAGCAAACTAGCAAACTGAACCACACTTTGGTTGTCTTTCACAGAGAGGCTATCTACTCCATTATGGCACATGCAAGTATGAGATGGATTTCTTTTGACAAATCAACTCTGCTATCTGACCCAGAAAACTAACTATGCAATCACACTTCTGAAAGGGAAATCACACATCAATCATCAAGACATAGCATGGCTAGTTCAATAGTCAATATACTGAGTATGCTATGGTTCACAATGTGCTATTGTGAACTTCACTAGTTCTCCTTCAAATATGTCTGACCACTGCTTCCAACATTCATTTCCATGAAACAAAATCAAATTCATAAAAACAGAAACAAATCATATGCAAAACAGAGTGAGTAAAGATCTCTAAGCAATCATATAATCAAAATCCTAGTCTAAACTATATTGCTATCATCTGAAAGAATTAAAGCTTCAGCTAATCTAACATTTACACTATTGAAATCAAATGCTAATACTAATATACGAAGATGCTGACCTTTTTTGGGCGGTGGGCCCTTGCCACTTCAACAAGTCAGCGACTGGAGTCTACAGTAATCTTGCTTTTAACCCACACATTACTCTTACTCAAACTTCAAAACATAGAATCAAACTATGCTAACAACTCAACTCGCATTCAATCATAGACGATCAAGACATGGAGATAAATGACGTCCTTCTATTAATATTCACCCAGAATATGTTCTATAATATGTAACGTTGCTTCACATGTTGTTTTATGCTAACTCTTCACTACCTCCACCATCCTTGCCATGACTATTTAAACAGTCTTAATCGTGAAACACAAGGAGGTGAAATCTTTTGCAAATCAGTCAATTGTCAAATTTAATTATTCGGTTACATATTTTAAGCTTCATCCACATGACATGAAGTGCATGAGGATGAGGAAATAACAAACTATCCTACCATAGCCTTGCTAAAACATTTATGATTCAATAAACATCCAACAATTGTCTTGGGCACGATCTAGAGCTAAACTTGGTACATTCAGCTTCCTGTATTGGTACCGAATCATGACAGGTAGATGGTACCAGATCCGAACAGTGCACAAATGGTTGGTACCGGATCATGACACTCTACGGTTGTTGGTACCGGATCGTGATAGGTGAGATTCGGTACCAGATCTGAATAGAAGGTGTGCTTGGTACCAGATTTAGACAGTGGCAATCTGGTGCATAAGTACCAGATAGCTGAGATGGTACAGGAAGGTTGGACTTATCTAGAGGTCAAATGTTATACATGGCAAATTGAATCATTACTACATGAAACATTTAATCTCCTAGATCAATAAACCACAAAAATGCATGAATTAATTATACTTTACCTTATCACCTTATCAATGGATAATGGTAGTGTTATTTGTCATTTATCCAAGCTTAGGTAAGACAAAAAGGTATATATGAGGAGTATAATAGGGTAGTGGGGATGTCAATTTAGAGGCTCAACATTCCCCCATGCCAAAACCATTGCATGTCCTCATGCAATTGAAAACAAACCCAAAATTTTTCAAAACTTGAGACTGCATTCTTTACTTCTATGGATCAATGATGTTGATGGCTGAGGCTTCTTCTTTCAGCTCCCTTTTTATGACCCTAATGTATTGTAGGAGTCGTAGTACCTTCTTGAGCTTATTAGAAGTCTCTTCATGGTCATCTTGAAGTTGTTGGTTGGTTTCTTTCAATTGCTCATTTTCCTTTTTGATATACCTGTCCAATAGTTGGTATTCCTTCACTTCTTGTTTGAGTTCCTGATTTTGTTTTTGCAGTTCCCCAATATTTTTCTTCATCTGTTCTTTTGTTAAGGTCCTTGTTGACTCCATTATTACTGGTTGGATGTATTCTCTTTCCTCCACTTCCTCCCTCATCCCACATAAAGTAATAGTGACTTGTTCCTTAGTCAAACTAGGGATGTCATCCTGGACTGATAAGTCTTCAGAAGGGGAGGTAAGATCGATTGGATCTTCCTGTGTATGAGGACTGACAACTGATTTTCCTTTCTTTTCCATGCTCCTTGTGGTTCTTTTACAAGGAGGTACTGGAGCAGGGGTTCTCACGGGCTTCCTTTTCTTCTTTTCTATTTGTGGAATGGTTACAGGGGATTGTTCTATAGACATTCACTTTTATTTTCTGAGTTATTCTTCCCTTTCCTTACAGTTTTTGTCTTATGACCCTTCTCCTCAAGTGCTACTGTTGAAGTCTCCTCTACTAATTTAGTTTTACCTTTTGATTCTTGAATTTTAAAAGTCTTATTGACTGTGGAAGAGGGCCCTTCTTGTTTACTATCTTTTTCATTTTGGCTCACTGTTCTAGATGATGATGGAGTTGCCTTATCTTTCTTGCCCTTTTTCTTTTGAGGTTCCTTATTTTTCTTTGGAGCATGTTGGGATTCCTCCACAAGTTTTCTTTCTATGGGAAGGTATTGAGTGATAAGGATTTTATAACTAATCATTTGCTTCCTGATTTCAAGTAAAACTAACATCTTAATAAAACCTTGATGGTAAATGCTAGTCTTCTTAGTTTTGGATAGGGATTTGACACCTCTTACCATTTTGTTCAAACGCATCCATAAAAAATATGGGATATCAATTTCAAGGGCTCCTTCAAAGTGTAATAGAAGCCTAAGATGATATTTGCAGGTCACAACATACCTACCCTCACAAGTGAGGAATCGTTGAAGACTAGAAAGCATTGGATGATACTCTTCTTTGATATAGTTTCTAGGGATCCCTTTTTCCAATCAGGGTGTTGATGGTCTTCTTTAAAAAATCATTGGCACATTTCCTTGTTGATTCCTAATCCTTTGAAATACTTGGCTCCTCCGTTAGGTAATCCCGTGACCTCCCTTAAGGTTGCTTCATTGATTTTTAGCTACAGATTTCCTATATGTGCAATCTCTCCATCGTAACCCTGAATAAATGCGTGAGATATCTTTTCATGCCAGCCTGTGAATTTCTCCAAAAATGGCATCCATCTCGATCTAGCATACTTCTCTCTACACAGATCGAACTCCTTGGTCTCTCTATAAATTTGGAAGACCGGTTCCTGTCTACTTACGACCATCGTTATAAATTGTAATAAAAGAATCGGGTTGTAGCGCAAGGATTTAGTCAGCTGATGAGGGTAAGGGTTTGGTACCAGAGATCGTAGAGAGGAGTAGGCTCGAAAATGGATAAAGGTAATGACAAGGGAAATATGGTGATGGCATCGATAATGAAAATGGTAAGTTTAAGTAAGGATGTCGCAAGGCCCTAAGCCAAAATGAGACTTATCTAGATAGCTTCGCCACCCAGATAAGCCATTTCATTTCTACCCATTAGTGTAATGATGAGGACAAGATGTTGGGTGTCAAAGCATCATTTTGGGATAGGTGATTGGACTTCTGAGTGGTGAATTTGATGTTGGATCATGGCTCATGACACAAGATAAGTTCGTGATTTGCTTAAGGATGAAGTACGTTCATGGCCTATCATTACTAGACATGCTTCATATTCATGCTTTGATGTGATTTTTCCCTCAACCATTTCCGAGCACTTATGAGAGGATTGATTAAGTTTAGGCATATGGGTATGAGGGATAGGTGCATGGTTTTAATACTAAGGTCATAAGATCTAGTATATATTTCCATACCTATTGTAGTTTTATGAGCAGAGGAAAATAAATACCATGTTACCTTTGCTTTTACCTGTGTATGATCAATACCCATAGCATATGCGACTGCCTGTAGATTGTCAGAATTCATCTTTTTAGGCTGGAGTTTTCTGGAAGCTTGGTACTAGAATTTCCTGTACTTCTTTATTCTGTGCTTATCTTCTTTTGTGTTTGGTTTTGTAGGGTTGTAGGGTGATCATGATGGTTTCTAAAGGTGATATGTGAGTCTAAAAAAGAGTTTTGAAGGAGCTCTTTGACCTTCCCCCATGCCAAGGATGTTGCATATCCTTATGCAAGAAGATTCAACACTCTATATCATAATGGAGAAAACATGATAAGAGAAAAGAAACCAAATCAAATTCCATAAGTACATTTATCACCTAGCATATGATCACATGCCTAAAAAATGAAATTGCCTTTCTTTTGATGACTTATTGACAAAGGTAGCATTCAACAGTGAAAACAGGGAGTTTTTTATATGTTTGCCAGAAGAACAAATCCAACCTAACTTGCTTCAAAGATTTACTATCATTATATGTTATAGATAAATTTCACAGTATAAGTAGATTAGACTTCCTAGTTAGGGATCCACTCTTAGGATGTTTCCTTCTTAGGTAATGTAGGATTTAGATGCCAGATTGGTAAAGTTGACTTAGGGTAATTCTCAAATGGGCATTTTCTTGTAGTAATTATGTTGCTTGTTAATCTAGAGTTTGTATCTCAAAATGTCAATAGTGACCTTTGCTTATAGTGTTCATTTTTTAGATGACAAAAGTGAATTTTTCAATCAAACAAGTATAGATGACACATTTCTCAACCAGAACCCACTGCCAGCAAGCCTATTCAATACCCCAGTGGGGTAGTTGTGATAATTAGTGAGAGATCCCTTCCCCAAGAAGAATGCCCCATTGCCAATAGGCTTGTTCAGTACCCTAATGGGTTTTCCTAGTCATACCATAGACCGGTACCCACTACCAGCAGACCTATTCAGTATCCCGGCGGGTTAGTCTCTTAAACCCTTTTTCCATCAGAGGCTTCTTGTCCATAGTCACCTATTTTGGTTTTTATTAAAGAGTGCTTTGCACGGTGACAGGGGAGGCTCGTCTGAAAACCTTTTTACAAGCTGGGATGGTATTGGGTTGGAAGGTATATTCTCTTCTTTGAATGTCTTTTAAAGATTTGTCTGAAGGAAAAATAAACTTTTTATGCACATTATTTCTTTAGAGTGATCCAAATGTATAATTTTGTCTGAGTTTGTCCATAAGAGAATGACCTAAAGTTTCCTTAGGGTACTGATACATCCTCTTCCATGAAAAATTTCCTAGTGTGCCCATGGTAGAGAGTGTTCATATACTCATATGTTACTCTTTAGTAAAGATAATCCAATGAATATTATTGAAGTCTAGTTAGGGTGAGATAGTTACTTGTAGGCTAATATATTTTTTTGTCCCTTTAATCATGTTGAAATACTGGATAAAGGCAACTTCTAGTCTTTGAAGAATATTATGGTTCTTTGAACAATCATAGGTAAAGATTGTGTCTTTTTTTTCAAGCAACAGAACCAAAAGAAATTAAAATACTTCCTTCTAGCTAGCAACAGAACCAAAAGAAATTAAAGATACTTCCCTTTAGTCGGCAACAAAACCAAAAGAAATTATTGCTTCACAAGGGCTGTCATTTAATGTTGCATTCGGCTTCTTGGTTCCATCTTAAGTGGTTGTTGCATGGATTCATACTTCATATTAATTGACATAAGATTTTGAAATATGCATAGCATTCCTTGTCAATTAGGTAATGTGTCCTGATAGTACCGTATAAGGACATACTTCTGGTACCGGACCAACACAGGACTTATGGTACCGGACCAGCACAGGACTGCTGGTACCGGACCAGAATAGGATTTCTAGTAACGAAGCAGTATTGTTGGTACCAGATCATAACAGAGTATTGTTGATGCCTACAAACTGATGTTTAGCAAGTTCATGAAGGATCAAATAAATTATAGAAATCTACTTACAAAAAAAAAAAAAAAAATTGCGAAAGTAAAACAAAAGGAGGTAAGAATCCCTCCTTATTACCTTCAGCTTATTAACAAAACTCAATCCACACCTATGTACAAAAATTTCTAATAAACCAATCAATCAATGTGGATCAGTAGGAAGGTCTCCTTCCTTACTGATCACCTGCATATCTGAATTTTGTAGTATAAGAGTCAGAAATTCCTCTTTTGACAGGGGTTTGCTATAAATTCTCAACCGGTGACCATTCACAAGTAGTGGTGTATGTTGTTCATCAATTATCTTTATCTTGATTGAACCATTATCATAGACAGTGTCAATTTTGTAAGGTCCCATCCAATGAGTAGTTAACTTACCTTTGAAGTTCTTGAATCTGTTGTCATACAACAGGGCCCAATCTCCTTGTTGAAAATTTTTCTTTTTGAGATACTTGTCATGCCATTTTGTTCTCTGCTCTTGAATGAGGATGGTTCTTTGAAGTGCTTCCTGCCTAATTTCATCCAAATCATTAAGCTGTAAGAGTCTTTGTTGCTGGGCTTCATCCAAGTTCATGCCAACTTGTATTGTAGTCCTGAAGGTTTTGATCTGGAATTCTATGGGAAGAAGCACCTGCTTCCCATATACCAACTCGTAGGGTGTATGTCCTGTTGTATTCCTCCATGTGATTCTATAAGCCCATAAGGCTTCTAGTAATCTATCAGCCCAATCCTTGTGGTGTAGCTGTACTGTTTTGGTAAGAATGGACTAAATAACTTTGTTGGTAGACTCTACTTGTCCATTTGCCTGTGGATGGTAGGGTGTATACTTCTTGTGTTTGATTTGGTATTGTTCTGTAACAGATTTGACTAGATGAGAGGTAAATTGAGTTCCCTGATCAGTCACAATTTCTCGAGGTACACCAAATCTAGTAAAGATGTCATTAAAAAGGAAATCTACCACTGATTGTTCACTTGCAGCTAGTAAAGCTTTTGCTTCAACCCACTTAGTCACTTAGTCGGTGCATACAAGTATATACTTTTTTTCTTTTTAGATGCAGGGTTAATGGGCCCTACAAAATCTAATGCCCATTTCTCTAAAGGCTCAATAACTACTTGGTCTTGAAGTGGCATTTGGTCTCATGAAGTAGGCTTACCCATTCGTTGGCATTCATCACAATTGGATACATAGGCTTTAGCATTTCTGAAAATATGAGGCCAGTAGTAACTAGATTGCAGAACTTTGTAAGTGGTCCTCTTGTCTGTGAAGTGTCCTCCATAGGCTTACAGAATATCATGAATTTCATCTTCCCTTACACATCTCCTTATTACCAAATCTAGTCTTGTTTTGTAGAGGCAATCATCGTGCCACATGTAGTTTGCACTTAGCTAAATTACTTTCTGTTTTTCTCTAGGAGACAATTTCTGAGGCATCTTCCCTGTCACAATATAGTTAGCTACATCTGCATACCGAGTGAATGTAAAAATAGCAAACAAATTTTCATCAAGAACGTTATCTTCTACTGGTGTGTTAGCTCCTAGATGAATAATTCTAGATAAGAAATCAACCACAAGATTATCCTTACCAGGTCTATCAATAATGTTGATATTGAACTCTTGTAATAATAACAACCATCTTGTAACTCTGGGATTTGTTACAGGTTTGTTCATTAAGAATTTGATGGTTGACTGATCAATGTGTACAAAATCTTGATATCCTATAATATAGTGTCTAAATTTATTGATAGCATGGACCACAACTAGCAATTCTTTTTCTGTGACCGTATAATTAACTTCAGTTGGAGATAGATTTGTATTGACAAAGTAAATAGCATAGGGAATTTGATTTTCCCTTTGTCCAAGAACTGCCCCAAGGGCTGTGTCTGAGGCATCGGTATAGATATGAAAAGGAAGGGACCAATTTGGTCCTCTTAATACAGGGGTGGTTGACAATTTTTGTTTTAGAATCTCAAAATATATTTTGCATTCATCATCCCACTTAAATTCGGCTTCTTTAGATAATAACTTGAATAAAGGGGTAGCTAGGCCTGTAAAATTCGGAATGAATCTTCTATAGTAGCCAGAATGCCCTAAAAAGCTGCGAACTTCCTTTTTTGAGGAAGGTATTCTGATTTGTGTGATAATATAAATCTTTTCCGGATCAACTCTCATTCCAGAACCAGAGATGTGATGTCCTAAAACAATACCTTCAGTGAGCATCATTTTTTACTTTTCATTACTTAAGGAAAGATTAGTTTTCTTACACCTAATCAAGACTTTTTCTAGACTGGTCAAAGCTTCCTGGAAGTCTTTTCCATGGACTGTAAAGTCATCCATGTAGACTTACACGCAATCATTGGTCAAGTCAGAGAAAATGGCTAGGACAACCCTTTGAAAAGTGGTTGGGGCATTGAAAAGTCCAAAAGGAAGCACCCTATAAGCATAGGTTCCCCATGGGTAGGTGAAAGTGGTCTTCTCCTGGTCTTCAGGTGCTATTTGTATTTGGTTATAACTACTAAACCCATCCAGGAATGAAAAATACTTCTTTCCAGACAAGGTATCCAACAGCTGATCAATAAATGGTAAGGGAAAATAATCCCTATGGGTGGCTTTGTTCAACTCCTGGAAGTCTACAAATATTCTCCACTTACCATTTTTCTTGGGAACTATGACAAGTGGAGACACCCATTGACTATATGAAATGGGGTATATGAGATTGTCTTGAAGGAGTTTTTGCAATTCCTCTTTTACAATATCTTTAAGGGCTAGATTCATCCTTCATTGAGGCTGTCTAACTGGTCTGATTTGGTCATTAGTGTAGATATGATGTGTGCAAGTGTCAGGGTGAATGCCTTTCATGTCTGCATAATCCCATGCAAAGGCATCAAATTGTCTTTGGAGCATTTCAATTACTTGTGTCTTTTGTTATTGTTCCAAACTAGAGTTCATATACAAAGTTTTTCCTGGGATAATCTCAACAAGTTCAGTAGTTTCTTCATTCTCTGAGGAAGTTGGTGATAAAGTATATAATTGAGTGATATCAGGGTGTCAAGTTTGTTGAAATTCAGAACTGAAAATGTGTGACAATTCTGCAAAAGACCTCGGGCATTCAATGCAATTTGTATCAGCCAAAAATAAACTTAAGACTTGTTCATCCGATTGTTCTTTCATTCCTCTTACTTGTTCAAGTGTTAAAAGGGATCTGATGCAATCTTCCTCTCCACAAGGGTTTTCTAGCCAAACAGGTATTTCCTGTGTCGGTTGGGCAGGAGGGAAGAGAACAAGTTTTTGGCTATGTGTGCCATTGGATATAGTCATCTCACCAGACTGACAACTGATAAAGGCATCTGTTGTGGCCAGCCAAGGGTGGCCAAGAACCACAGGGTGTCCTGGTTTCGAGGATGATTTAGAATAGATGACTAAAAAGTCTACTGGATATTCCCAAGAAGCTAGAGTGACTGTGACATCATCTAGACTTCCTGCGGGGCTAATGACTGACTTATCTGCCAACTCTATCGTGGTTTGGGTTGGTCTTAACTGGTTGATTTGGAGCTTTTGCATAGTGTCAAAAGGCATTACATTAATTGTTGCACCCAAATAAATGAGTGTGTTTGGTAAAGAAATACCATTAATTTCAACAGTGACTACTGGGTTTCCAGGGTCATTATATTTGTATGGCATTTCATAAATAAATTCAGATAATTGTCCCACCACTTGAACAAGGGGAGGTTCCTTCTTCTTCCTTCCTGGTTTCTTAATGCAAAGATCCCTTATGATTTTGGCATATATGGGGATATCCTTAATGGCTTGCAGCAAATGTATTTTTATACATACATTTTGTAATTCATCCTCTACAGGGATGATTTTAGGGGATAAATTTCGTTCATGAGCTAATTTTCCATGTTTTTTCCCAAAACAATATTCTCTATTCTAAAAATGATTTGCCCAAATTTTATAGGATAAAATTATTTTACCTTAAAATTCGCCAAAAGTTTATACAAACTACATAAAATCCTTAGAAATTTGAATATTTTTACAAAAATATCGCCAAACATTTATAGTTTTCATATGAAGGATTAGTAAGATTCGCCGAGGTTTCTACAATTTAAAATAAATTTCCATCCTTAAAATCATCCCTGATCCTCTATATCTCTATGCAAGGGTGGGTCAGGTTTCTTCACTAATAGTCTTTTGGGGTAGGGTGGAAGATTAACTTGTTGAGGTACTCGTACAGACTGAGAAGTGATTGGAATAGGAGGGGAAGTCTCTTCTTCTGCAGGGGTGGTTTGGGTGTTTTCTTCCTCAGAATGATTATCATTTTCTTCCTGAATTATTACTGCATGATTGATTGGTTTACATCTTTCCTCGATCGTAGTTGTATTTCATAGGTGGGAAAGGTTTGAACTTTTGTATTTTGCATCGAGTGGGTGGTTCAATTATTGGGGTTAGGGATTGGCTGGGCAGGGATTGTTGTTGGTTTTGGAGGGTTGTGGGAAGCTTGGTTTTGTGGATGTTGATTGGAATTTATAGGTGCTTGTTTCTGATGGTTAGGGTTCAAGGGGGTTGTAAATTGTTGTTGTATAGATGGTGGGAGTAAAGCTTGCATCTGTGGTGGGTTGAATCTAGGTAGTAATTGGGAAATGTTTGCAGGATACTGTGGATATGTAGGGTAAGAGGGATTTCCATACACAGGTCCCCTCCAACCTTGTTTCCAAGGTTGAGTTTGATCTTATTGAGGTGTCCATTGTGGATAGGTCATTGGGGAAGGACCCCATTGTTGTTGTTGATACTGTGCATTAGGGTCATAAAATATATTGGGGTTTTGGGCTCTCCAAGGTCTTCTGGAAGGGTATGGTTGTTCTTGTGAGACTCCTCCTCCCCTATACATGGCTTGTAGCTCAAGAAAATTCGTACACTCATATGTGGGGTGTTCTAATGTACACAGGCCATAGATTTCTATGACATTTAATGGGCATTCCTTCTCACTGTGCTTCTTTTGACATCTATGACAAAATATTGCTAAATCAGCCTCTTCTTCTTGTTTCTTTTTCAGTTTTAGAGTATCTAACTGGTTACTGATTGTGCTCAGGATGTTTTTTTTAAAGTTCTCCAATAAGTTTCCTAACTCAGTTCTGGTGACAGTCCCTAAGCTTTGTTTTGTATTTCTGCTAAAAGAATCTCTTGGTCCTTTGCTTGTTTTAGCTTTTCTTCTTGAGTATCTTCTACAGTAATATGCAATCTTTGCAAAAGGATTTTGATGTACATATTCTGAACTCAATAAGTTTAAAACTTCTATGTAGTCATCTCTAAGACCTTTCAAGAATACAGTTCTTACTACAGCTAGGTCTGTGGTGAATAGTTTTGATTTCTGATAGTTGTATAAGAACCTTTCTAAGTAGTCTTCAGAGCTTTCATCTTCTATTTGGTGCATTTTAAAAAAGTCATTTTTAGCATTATCCTTACAATAGTCTTGGTATTTCCATAAAAATGTGTCTTTCATCTGATCCCAAGAGAGGATTGTATTTTCTCCTAAGCTCATGAACCATCTTAAGGCTGAATCTTTCATTATAGCAGGAAAGAGCTTAAGTTTTTGGGCATCGTCTGAGTAGTTATAACTTCTACATAATATGTCAAACTCGAATAAAAACAAATCTGGATCTTCAGTTGACATACCTCTGAAAGTGGGTAACGATGATAGTGGGATATTTTTCATGCTGATGTTTCTGGAAATATCCAAGATTGGAAACCCAAAATTCTCAGTCTTTGTGGCTGCATTTCCTTCTTCTGCCATTCCACGGATAGATGGTTCAGAAACTGGGTTTTTTGTGTCTCCTAAATGTTCAACAGATTCACGTTCTGCCTACCCCAATGTTGATTCTTTTGTTTTAGGTTCTCCTTCTAGAGCATCACTGGCTCCCCTTGAATTTTCTCCCAGTGGATTTTTTCCTGTACCANGGGGGTTGTTTTTGAATCTTTAGATCTTACAAATCTACCCTTGTTATCTCTATATCTATGCATAAAATGGAAATTTGATTCTTAACTGAATTGAAATCCTAATTCTATCTAGAAGGTAAGAAGGCAACCTGGCTTCATAGAACCCCACTCTAGTGGCCACATGGCTCTTCACTCATGTCTTAAATGTTTTATCCTCCTCCCTCAAGCAGCCTTTAAAATCATTCAAAAACTATGCAAACAATATAAGCTAAAAACCACTTCCTACCATTTGCAACTCCTCGGCAACGGTGCCAAAATGTTGTGCTACTTATATGTTTAGTATAATGCACTCATTAATTATCAATTTAGGATTCGTAATCAATAGAGTTACAAGACTCCGGTAAGAAAGGTAATTCTAATGTCATGAGTATAGAACTATTCTAGATTATGTATGCTGGAAACAAAGAAAACTAGCAAACTGAAACACACTTTGGTTGTCTTTCACAGAGAGGCTATCTACTCCATTATGGCACATGCAAGTATGAAATGGATTTCTTTTGACAGATCAACTCTGTTATCTGACCCAGAAAATTAACTATGCAATCACACTTCTGAAAGGGAAATCACACATCAATCATCAAGACATAGCATGGTAGTTCAATAGTCAATATACTGAGTATGTTTTGGTTCACAATGTGCTATTGTGAACTTCACTAGTTCTCCTTCAAATATGTCTGACTACTACTGCCAACATTCATATCCATGAAACAAAATCAAATTCATAAAAAAAGAAACAGATCTTATGCAAAACAGAGTGAGTAAATATCTCTAAGCAATCATATAATCGAAATCCTAGTCTAAACTATACTGCTATCATCTGAAAGAATTAAAGCTTCAGCTAATATAACATTTACACTATTGAAATCAAATGCTAATACTAATATACGAAGATGTTGACCTTTGTTGGGAGGTGGGCCCTTTTCGCTTCAACGGGTCAGGGACTAGAGTCTATAGTAATCTTGCTTTTAACTCACACATTACTCTTACTCAAACTTCAAAACATAGAATCAAACTATGCTAACAACTCACCTCACATTCAATCATAGACGATAAAGACATGGAGATAAATGACATCCTTCTATTAATATTCACCCAAAATATGTTCTATAATATGTAATGTTGCTTCACATGTTGTGTTATGCTAACTCTTCACTACCTCCACCATCCTTTCCATGACTATTTAAACGGTCTTAGTCGTGAAACACAAGGAGGTGAAATCTTTTGCAAATCAGTCAATTGTCAAATTTAATTAGTTGGTTACATATTTTAAGCTTCATCCTCATGACACGAAGTGCATGAGAATGAGGCAATAACAAACTATCCTATCATAGCCTTGCTAAAACATTTATGATTCAATAAACATCCAACAATTGTCTTGGGCACGATCTGGAGCTAAACTTGGTACATTCAGCTTCTTGTATTGGTACCAGATCATGACAGGTAGATGGTACCAGATCTGGACAATGCACAAATTTTTGGTACCAGATCACGACAGTCTACGGCCGTTGGTACCGGATCGCGACATGTGAGATTCGGTACCGGATCTGAATAGAAGGTGCATTTGGTATCGGATTCAGACAGTGGCAATCTGGTGCATAAGTAATAGATAGTTGAGCTGGTACAGGAAGACTGGACTTATCTATAGGTCAAAGGTTATACATGGAAAATTGAAGCATTAGTACATGAAACATTTAATCTCCTAGCTCAATAAACCACAAAAATGCATGAATTAATTATACTTTACCTTATGACCTTATCAATGGCTAATGGTAGTGTTCTTTGTCATTTATCCAAGCTTAGGTAAGCCAAAAAGGTATAGATGAGGAGTATAATAGGGTAGTGGGGATGTCAATTTAGAGGCTCAACATTGCTCTTCTTGCAGGCGGCCAAAATCACCATCTTGAAAAAGCAATCAACAACCACAAAAACACGGTCATTTCCCCACTTAATGGATGGGAGGCATGACATATCGTCCATTGAGATGGATTCCCACGGCTTGTCAAGAGTAGGAAGAGGGGTGTACATTCCTTGTTTCTTATTGGTCGGTTTGGCAATAGCGTAGGTGGTGCAAGATCTGATATACTTGCCGATATCTTGTCGAATTTTCGGCCAGTAGAAATTTTTCTACAGCACTGCCACTGTATTTTTTATGCCAAAGTGTCCTGCCACCCGAGTGTAGTGAGCTTCCCAAATCATCTTCACACACTCACTTGATGGAACACAGAGATGGCCCAAATGATACAACAACCTGTCCTGAAGATGGAAATTAGCGACCACTAAGTTTGTACCCAACATTTGGTAGGTGGTGGAGAAGTCAAGGTCTGTCTCATAGAGGTGGGGCCATCTGAAGGTCTCGTGTCCACAAGAGTCTAGAACCATGGTGAGTGTCTATCACACACCCACTATGGTAAACTAGAATTTGTCATCTTTTTCTTTGAGGGATAGAATCCCCAAGACTTCTATGGGGCCTAGCGCAGACCCTCCCTTCCCTTATCCTCCTCCAAATGACCACACCCTGGCCTTAGCAAAAGCGCCTTTCGTAACTCGCGAGTTGGGATTCAAGACTCTTGACTCCCATTTCTCCAAACACCGATACCCGAGATACGATACGGGTATGGATCCCTCCTCACTAGTGTGTGCTACATGTAACTGTAGGCTAGGCCAAACATTAGCACCACTCACAACTTCACTAGTTGAGGTGTTGAGCCCTCGTGCTCCTCCCTTGCGAACTTCCGAGACACGAGAGGTCAATGTTACGTGGATTCTACCAAAGCGATGCGCACACGCCACTTGTCTCCTCCGCTATACTATGCTCACGAGCTATGTCGTCGTTGCTTGTCGCATGAGACCTCGGCTCTCAGCGTTTCATGGCCTTAGCAATCAAGGTGTGACTTCTTCATCCTGCGAAAACCCAAGCCACGATAAGTCAACAATGGGTTGACTCTTTCTCAGGTGACAAGTGTCCACCACCTGTCACCCACTTCCTAGGATAAATACTAGTGCTACTCACATCTCGCAACTTTGCGAGTTGGAGTGTCGAGCCCTCGTGCTCCTCCTCCGCGAATCCCTGAGATAAGATAAGCCAACAATGGGTTGACTCTTTCCCTGGCGACATGTGTCCATCACCTGTCAATCGCTCCCACTTTTCTTTGGGCACTTGTTGTTATGCCACCTGTCAACCCCACGGTCCCCACTTATGGATGGATCATGTCTTTGCACGAGCCCTCGATGCTCGACACTTCATGACTTCTACAATCAAAAAGAAACTCTCTCAAGTTCTAAATCCTCGATAGGCGATAACCATGAAATTTCGGATCCCACGGTTCTCTCGTGGCCTGGATCCAATGGTCACGATCACATTGTGATCTCACGAATCATGAGTTCATGCATCCCTACCCTTGACCACTCCAAGTTGCTAGTCAGGAAAATGCTACTCTCCTGCCTATACAAAGGCTAAGATCGACGATCAATAGGGCTCCATCAGATCCTTGGATCTACAGTCCTGGATCCCATCGCTACTTGCGAAGGCTAAAAGGGTCGAGGTGTTAACGCCTGTGCTCCTTCTCTAGATCCATCGGTCTCGATAGATCTGGGGTATTCTTGAAAGAATTTCAACCATTAGTCTACCAAATGATAGGGTATTCTCTCTTTCTATAATTGGGCTCGCTATCCCTTCTGAGATTGAATCATGAAATTCAACTTCTCGGGGCTTCAACCTCCCATGAATCCGAGACCTTAGAGAGCCATCCTTACTTGCATAAGGTTTCCAGACCCAGATCACATGAGCCTTCAGACGGTTCTTGGGAAATCGTCCCAAATCTTAGTCGAGTCTCTGGGTAAAGGTTCGGCACGGTTCCAAGGTTTACGGGGTAATCTCTGGGGAAGAGTACACTCGAGGGGCCTTCCCAAAATATTATGAGAATCAAGAAAACAAATGATTCTTGGTGGGGCGAACTCATGCCCCAGACTTAACCATTTGTACAGAAACCAACAATGACATATAAGCATACACATGCATCCATTATTTCCAGTTTAAAACACCAGACAATCATTCCACACAGAAATTATTATGGGCATATAAACATAAGCATGTATTCACAATATTCAATTCAAAATACAAGGCATAAAACACTTTTCAGATCCACCGGCGTGATGAAACTGCTAAGAGGGGTGCTCGTTTCCACCCAACCGTAGGCTCAGTGACTCCAAACGGATTTACCACTAGCCACCCCCGAGCTAGACCATGATGATTTGAGGTTCAGTCTCCTACTTCCAACTCAACAGAAATCAAGGATGAAGGCTACTCTCCTTCTCCTAATACAGGAAAATAATCCAGGACGAAGGTTATTCTCCTTCTCCTGATACAGGAAAATAATCCAGGATGAAGGTTAATCTCCTTCTCCTGATACTCAGAACTCCCTGTGTTTCCATGGTTTTCTCCAGTTCTCCTATGCAATCCCCGTCGCGTACGCTCTCCCCTCGTCTACCCCCCACCACACAATTCTTTCAACTTTTTCTCTACAAGATTGCATGTGGCGTGAGTTTCACCATCCATGGTCAGGTCTGAGAGCTATTACGGATGGGCGGTTCACCCCCATCCCCTCATTAACTCTTGAGGAGCCTCCCCACCTACCAATCTGATGGGAAATCCATTCCAGGATCAGAGAGTTGCTTTGGTGTTTGAGAAAGTAAAAACCAGTATGGTACTGGCTCAGTGGAAGTTAACACAACCATTCTAGGTCCCTTCCACCACCTCTCATTAGCCATTGTGGTTTATTTTATCACATCCCTCTCCCAGTAGTCATGCAACACATATCCATAACATAATTTACATTCATCGACCTTTTATGCAAAGGTCCATCAAATCAAACATTCACATCTTTGAGTTTTCCATAGTTCTTGGCCAATATAGTTATTTTTACAGACTGGGGGAAATAGGGTGTTACAATTCCCTCCCCCTTAAAGGAACATCGTCCTCCATGTTCTATCTATCAATATGACATGTATGTATAGAAGTAAACAAAATCAGATATGCTTGTTTCGTGGCATCTTCCATTTTCCACGTAGCCTCATCTGGGCCAAAATGTTTCCACTGCACCTTGACCTGTGCAATGGTGTGGTTCCTGAGTGGGGTTTCCTTTCTGTCCAGTATGCATTGAGGTTCTGGCAGGAACTCTCCCTCTGGTTCCACCTAGATCAAAAACCAGTCAATTATATGATTAGAATCATGTACATATTTCTTCAATAATGAAACATGGAAAACATTATGTGTTTTTACTATGGGAGGAAGTGCTAGCTTATAGGCTACAAGTCCCACTCTATCGAGAACTTCAAAGGGTCCACAATACCGAGGTGCCAACTTGGCACAAGCTCCCATTCTCAGGGAACTCTTCTTAGGCCTAACTCTGAGATATGCATGGTCTCTTGTCTTGAATTCTCTTGGAGTTCTCTTTCGGTCGGCGTAACTTTTCTGTCTATTATGACCGACCTTTAGATTTTGTTTTATCTGAGTCACTTGTTGTTCTATTTCTTTCAACATATTGGGTCCAATAGTAACTCTATTCATGGGATTACTCCAACTGACTAGAGTGTTGCACAGTCTACCATAGAGGACTTCGAAAGGGCTCATCTTCAGGGATTCTTAATAGCCATTGTTGTAGGCGAATTCCACCAGTGGCAGGTAATATTCCCACTTTTTGGGTTGATGCATTACATGCATCCTTAGCATGTCTTCTAATATTTGGTTCACTCTTTCCGTCTATCCATCGTTTTGAGGATGATAGGTTGTGTTAAACAGTAATTTGGTCTCCAAAAAAACCATCAAGGATTTCCAAAAATTGGAAATAAATTTCATGTCTCTGTTAGACACGGTCTCTTTAGGAATACCATGTATTTTGAATATCTCCTTCATGAATATGTTGGCAATGTCTATTGCCTTGCAAGTCGACTTGACAGGGATAAAATGAGCGGACTTGCTCAGTTTATCCACTACTACCATGATGGCGTCATTTTGTTTAGTCAATGTTGGTAATCTGGTGATGAAATCCATGGAGATGGTTTCCCATTTCCATTCCGAGATTGGTAGAGGTTGTAATAATCATGCTAGGTGTCGGTGTTCTGCTTTAACCTGTTAGCATTCCATGCATTTGGCTAAGTACTCAGCTATGTCTTTCTTCAATCCAGGCCAATAGAATTTTTTCCTGGTGGCAGTGATCATCTTCTGGTATCCTGGATGACCAGTATATGGTCTTTTATGTAGTTCATCCATTATGAACCTCTTCAAGTCATCACAATTTGGAATATACAATCTGTTTTTGTAAGTTAGCAGACCTCCATCTATCATCTGGTAGTCTTCATAATTTATTCCTGTGGGTTCTTGCTCTAGGTATGAGGTCACGGTCTAGAAGAATGTGTTTGTTTCTTGTGCATTCCTGACTCTTTCTTTGACATTTGTCTCGCAGGTTCTCACCGCTGCCAGGTGAATTGTTTTCATACTTCTGCTAAGGGCATCGGCCACCTTATTTTCCTTTCCTTTAACATGTTTGATTTCAAAATCAAACTCACTAAGGAGGTCCATCCACCTAGCTTATTTGGCATTGAGATTTGGTTGGTCAAATAGATATCGCAATCCACAATGGTCTGTCATAAGCACAAATTTCCTTCCCAAGAGGTAATGTCTCCACATTTTTAAGGCATGCACTATGGCGGCCAGCTCTAGATCATGGGTCACATAGTTGACTTCGTTCTCATTCAATTTTCAGGATTCATAGCAAACTACACTTCTTCCTTGCATAAGGACTCCTCCGAGCCCTTCCTTACAGGCATCTGTGCACATGAGGAAGTCATTTCCAAGATCAACGATATTCAGCACGGGTGCATGGGTCAGTAAATGTTTAAGGGATTGAAATATTTCTTCACATTCTTGTGTCCACGTGAATTTAGCTCCCTTCTTCTGGAGGACAGTGATTGGACAACCAATCTTGGAGAATCCTTTTATAAATCTCCTATAGTATCATGCTAAGCCCATAAAGGATCCGATATCTGAAACGCCTTTTGGGGTAGGCCATTCCATGATAGACCTGGTCTTGTCAGGTTCTATTGCTACTCCTTCTTCAGATATGACATGGCCAGAGTAATGTATTTGCTTCTGGAAAAAGTCGCACTTGCTAAATTTGGCATAGAGCTAATGTTCTCTTAACACTTGAAGTACAATTCTAATATGTTCCTCATGTTCCTCTCTATTCTTGGAGTAAATTAATATATCGTCAATAAAAACCAGTACAAATTTGTCTAGGAATTTGCTGAGCACGTTGTTCATCAAGCAAATAAAAGTGGCAAGGGCATTGGTTAATCCAAATGGTACTACCACAAACTCATAGTGACCATATCTCATCCTGAAGGCAGTTTTGTGGATGTCTTCACCCTTGATTCAGACTTGATGGTATCCAGATCTCAAGTCAATCTTTGAGAAGATGGAAGCACCTCCCAACTGATCGAACAGGTCATCGATCCTAGGTAAGGGGTACTTGTTCTTTATGGTTACCTTATTTAGTTATCTATAATCTATGCATAGTCAGAGGGTACCATCTTTCTTCTTTACAAATAGAACTGGTGCTCCCCATGGAGACACGCTGGGTCGGATATAGCCTTTATCCATCATTTCTTTTAGTTGTAATTTAAGCTCAATTAGATCGGGTGTGCTCATCCTATAGGGTGTCGTAGACACTGGCACCGCTCTTGGTGCAAGTTCTATCGAGAAGTCAATATCCCTTCTCGGAGGTAGACCTAGTACCTCTTCTGGAAATACATCTCTATATTCTCTTAGTGTGGGGTGGTCTTCAAGGCTCGGTTTGTCATCTTCAACTGATTCCAACACCTGTATCGCATAAAGTAGACATCCCTTTCTGCAACACTTTCTCATTTGAAGGGTTGATATTCATCTCACCGGGACAGGTTTTTGGATCCCTTGAAGGGTTATCCTTCTTCCTTGTTCACCCACACATTCTAAGGTTTTATGGTAACAGTCTAGTCTAGCTTTATATGTGGCTATCCATTCCATTCCAATCAACAGATCATATGATCCTAGGGGTAGTACGTTAAGGGTTTCTTGGGTGGGGAATTCACCCATAGTGAATTGGCAAGCTGATATGACCTCTGCTACCTTTCTTTTGGTGCCAGTGGCTAACTGTACCAACCATGGCTTGGCGTGTTTATGTGGCTATAATTTACACTTATCAACATCCTTAGGGGCTATATAACTCAAATTTGAACCAGGGTCAATTAGAATAGACACTAGATGGTTGGTGATCATACCTTCCATATCCACCACTGAAGCTTGGTGGTCAGCTTGTTTATTATCCAAGGCTGCATAAATTTGTGGCACACTCCTGGCCACGTCATTGACGGTGGTAGCTTCTTAAACGTTGTAAATTCTCTGACTATTCTGTTGTCGGTGCGGGCAGTCCCTCAGTAGATGTTCTTCTCCACAACCTCAACATTTCAAGGGTTCTCTCTTTGGGTTATCAATATTTCCTAGGGTAGATTCAAAAGGTTTATTTATGCTCTAGGAGGGGAAATTCTGCTGGTGTACACTTCGGGTTGGGAAGCTCATCCTTGAGTCCTTTTTATAGTTTTTAAATCTTGGGGATTTAAACCCCTTTTTCTGGAATCCCGAACTATTCTTCTACTTCCAGCCTTCACGAGGTTATGTCCGATGCCCCAGTTGTTTGTAACAATATCTTGCCTTTCGGATAGTGTCTTCTAGGGTCTTTGGCTCGTCAAACTCAATCTTGTTATGATAGTCCTTAGGTAGTCCACTGATGAATCGTTGCACCTTTTCCTTTCCTAATTTTATATAGGGTACGTACCTCAGCAATTCAAGGAATCTACTGACATATTCCTCTATGGTGTGTTGCCCCAGCTTGAGTTCATAGAATTATTTAGTCTTTTCGTCGAAATATTTTTTCGACAGATACTTATTTCTAAAGTATTTCTCAAACCATTCCCAAGATAGGTCCTCTTCGTGAATCCCTTTTACATTCTTAAAGTCTTCCCACCAAATGGAAGCCTTTCCATTCAATTTGAAAGTGGTTACTCAAGCCTTCAAGTTTTCTGAGAAGTCATGGACTCTGAAATACTTCTTTAGTCCAAGCAGTCAAGCCTTCGCTTCCTCCCCATTCTTTATTTCACCGTCGAAAGAGGGTGGTTTGGACTTCTTGAATTCTTCGAGATGATGACTTTTGCAATGCTTTCTCTTCTTCCATTTCCTTCAGGAATAAGAACTAGTTCTGCTGCTAAAATATCCCTCCGAGTCGCCAATTTCCTTTCCAAAGGAATCATCTGACGCTTGTCCCTTATCTCTGGGGTGGACCTTTCTCGAGGTGCTCTTCCCAGTGTGACCACTTAAAAGACCACGTTTCCATATCTCAGGTGGACTTCGACTTTTCCTTGTCTGTCGTCAGTCCGCGTGACTGATGTCAGGTCCATGTTGCAATTGTCTTTGTATGTCGGATAAACTCT
The DNA here is from genome assembly GCA_009831015.1 of Picea engelmannii. Lineage (NCBI taxonomy): Eukaryota > Viridiplantae > Streptophyta > Pinopsida > Pinales > Pinaceae > Picea > Picea engelmannii. Next base: position 1,781,892 of record ML778726.1, on the reverse strand, counting down.
GCAGCAAGACTGCATTAATTTCTGTTTGTGTCTCTTGCTCTTTTATCAACCTCTCGTTGTTGGCCTTGTAGCTCTGTAGTTTGACCATGAGGCTTCTCACAGTCTCAGCTAGATCGGGAGGGGTCTCTACCGCTCTCCTTTTGTCAGACTCTTCATCTTTTTTGTGGGAACCATCCCCCACTTTGTGGCGCGTCACCATTCTATGCGTCTGTAGTTTCCCGCGGTTGATCGTCTGCTTGTTGTGCAAGAAAAACACTTATTGTTAGTCAACATTATATTCATTCACAATCAGCGCATAATTCATATTTTTCAAATGTATACACACAATAGGAATTTTCATTCTTAACTTCGTCTTTTGATAAGGGAGGTTAGGATAGAGAGTTATGCCTTTTAAGAGTACCTCAGATGGAGTTCCTGTACAACTCGTCCATGAGCCCAAGCAGGCCAAGTGTTGTAACCATGCTCTGATACCAATTTTTCGCACACCCACTATGATAACCTAGAATTTTTCATCTTTTTCTTCAAGGGACAGAATCCCCGAGACTTCTATGGGGCCTAGCACAGACCCTCCCTTCCCTTATCCTCCTCCAAATGACCACACCCTGGCCTTAGTGCAAGTGCCTTTCACAACTTGTGAGTTGGGAGTCAAGACTCTCGACTCCCCTTTCTCCAAACACCGATACCCAAGATACGATATGGGTATGGCTCCCTCCTCACTAGCGCCTGCTACATGTAACCATAGGCTAGGCCAAACACTAGCACCAATTGCAACTTCGCTAGTTGAGGTTTTGAGCCCTCGTGCTCCTCCCTTGCGAACTTCAAAGATGCGAGAGGTCAACATTACGTGGATTTTTCCAAAGCGACGTGCACATGCCACTTGTCACCTCCGTTATACTCTGCTCATGAGCTGTGTCACCACCGCTCGTCACATGAGACCTCAACTCTCAGTTTTTTCTGGCCTTAGCGATCAAGGTGCGACTTCTTCATCCTGCGAAACTGTGAGCCACGATAAGTCAAATATGGGTTGACTCTTTCCCAGGTGACAATTTTCCACCACCTGTCACCCGCTTCCTAGGATAAATACTAGTGCTACTCACATCTCGCAACTTCACGAGTTGGAGTGTCAAGCCCTCGTGCTCCTCCTCCACGAATCCCTGAGATACGATAAGTCAACAATGGGTTGAATCTTTCCCTGGCGACATGTGTCCATCACCTGTCACCCACTCCCACTTTTCTCTGGGCGCTTATTGTTACGCCACATGTCAACCCCATGGTCCCCACTTACGGATGGATCATGTCTTTGCACGAGCCCTCAGCGCTCAGCCCTTCATGACTTCTACAATCGAAAAGAAACTATCTCAAGTTCTAAATCCTCGATAGGCGATAACCACGAAAGTTATGATCCCATGGTTCTCCCATCGCCTGGATCCAACGGTCACAATCACATCACGATCTCGTGAATCATGAGTTCATGCAACCCTACCCTTGACCACTCGAAGTCACGATTCAGCAAAATTCTACTCTCCTTCCTATACAAAGGCTAAGATTGACAGTCAATAGGGCTCCATCAGATCCTTGGATCTACAGTCTTGGATCCCATCACTACTTGCGAAGGATGAAAGGGTTGAGGTGTTAACACCTGCACTCCTTCTCTAGATCCATCGGTCTCGGCAGATCTGGGGTATTCCTGAAAGAATTCCGACCGTTAGTCTACCAAATGATAGGGTATTCTCTCTTTCTATAATTGGGCTTGCTATCCCTTTTGAGCTGAATCACGAAATTCAACTTCTCGGGGCTTCAACCTCCCACAACTCCGAGACCTTAGAGAGCTATCCTTCCTTGCATAAGGTTTCCAGACCTAGATCGCATGATCCTTCAGATGGTTCTTGGGAAATCATCCCAAATCTTAGTCGAGTCTCTGGGTAAAGGTTCGGCACAGTTCCAGGCTTTATGGGGTAATCCCCCGAGAAGAGTACTCTCGAGGGGCCTTCCCAAAATATTATGAGAATCAAGCAAAAAAACGATTCTTGGTGGGGCAAACTCATGCCCCAGACTTAACCATTTGTACAGAAATCAACAATGACATATAAGCATACACATGCATCCATTATTTCCAGTTTAAAACACCAGGCAATCATTCCACACAGAAATTATTATGGGCATATAAACATAAGCATGTATTCACGATATTTAATTCGAAATACAAGGCATAAAAAACTTATCAGATCCACTGGTGTGATGCAACTGCTGCGAGGGGTGCTTGTTTCCACCCAAACGTAGGCTTAGTGACTCCAAACATATTTACCACTAGCCACCCCCGAGCTAGACCACGATGATTTGAGGTTTAGTATCCTACTTCCATCTCAACAGAAATCAAGGACGAAGGCTACTCTCCTTCTCCTGATATAGGAAAATAATCTAGGATGAAGGTTACTCTCCTTCTCCTGATACTCAGAACTCTCTGCGTTTCCAGGGTTTTCTCCAGTTCTCCTATGCGATCCCCATCGCGCGCGCTCTCACCTCGTCTTCCCCCCACCACACAATTCTTTCAACCTTTTTCTCTGCAATATTGCATGTGACACGAGTTTCACCATCCATGGTCAGGTCTAAGAGCTATTACGGATGGGCGGTTCACCCCCATCCCCTCATTAACTCTTGAGGAGCCTCCCCACCTACCAATCTGACGGGAAATCCATTCCAAGATTAGAGAGTTGCTTTGGTCTTTGAGAAAGTAAAAACTAGTATAGTACTGGCTCGATGGAAGTTAACGCAACCATTCCAGGTCCCTTCCACCACCTCTCATTAGCCATTGTGGTCTCTTTTAGCACATCCCTCTCCCAGCAGTCATGTAACACATATCCATAACACAATTTACATTCATCGACCTTTTATGCAAAGGTCCGTCAAATCAAACATTCACATCTTTGAGTTTGCCATAGTTCTTGGCCAATATAGTTATTTTTACAGACTAGGGGAAATAGGGTGTTATAGTGTTGCGACTAGTGGTCAGTCGAGGCAATCAAAAACTCGGTTGGTACTTTACATTTTATATTTGATGTTAAGGTGGAACTATTGTAAGTATGTGGACCAATTCTGATGGAGATCATTCTTCAATTTTCCTTGGGTATGCATGGACTGTAGTGGCTTATGATCAGTGTGGATGACTATCTCCTTCCCAAGAATGTAATGTCTACACTAGCGGTAGGCTTGCACAATGGAGTACATTTATTTGTCGTAAGTAGGCTACTTACAAACAACATATGATAGCGTCTCACTATGATATTCCATGGGGTGTCCGTGTTGAGTGAGAACAACGCCCACAACATAGTCTGAAGCATTTGTCTCGATCTCAAAGGGATGTTACAAGTCCAGTAATGAAATTACTAGGGATGAGCACAAGAGTTGCTTCAAATAATCGAAGGCTTATTATTGGGACAAGCCCCACACAATGTTTTCCTTACCGCCACCCCTGGTTACTTGGTTGAGGGCCCATGCGATATGAGAGAAACCCAACACGAATCGGCGATAGAAATTTGTGAGGCCCAAGAAACTTTGAATCTCAGTGAGTTTGGTTGGGGTTGGCCAATCACGGATGACCTTGATCTTGGCTGGATCCACATGCACACCACGCTTATCAACAATGTAGCCTAAGTAATGGACCTTGTCCATGCCGAAGGAGCATTTTTTCAAGTTTGCATATAGCTTGTGTTGCCGCATGGTGTGTAGAACCTATTGAATATGTTGCAAGTGTTCCACCCAAGTCTTGTTGTAGATGAGGATGCCATCCAGATACATCACTACAAAAGTATCTTCCATCATCCTCATAAAATTTGCTGGAGCATTTTTCAAACAAAAGGGCATGACCAGCCATTCAAAAAGACCTTCTTTTGACTTGAAGGTGGTATTCCATACATCTGTCTGTTCTATTGGGACTTGGTGGTAGCCAAACTTCAAATCAATCTTACTGAAGTATTTTTCCCGTGTGAGCTGATCAAGGAGTTCATAAATTCAAGGAATCGAGTATCGGGTATCGGTTTCAGACTGTGATTTTATACAGGGCTCGATAATCAATCCAGAGTCGTCAGGTCCCATATTTATTTGGCACCATCAAGATTGGGCTCCCACAAGGCGATGAGCTATGACGAATGTGCCCCTTGTGGAGCAATTTTTGGATTTTCCTCTTGATCTCCTCATTTTCTAATAGAGAGCGATGATAGACTATCTCATTGGGTAGCGGTGCATCGGGGGTCAGATCGATGGGATCCTTAACCTAGCAATGTAGTGGTACTCCGGTATGAGAGGAGAAGATATTTGAGTATTCTTCCATGACCTTATCCACTTGCTTCTGTTGTGTGGAGAGATCAGCCGCAGAGGCCCTGAGTGTGGCTATGATATTTCACTCACTCTGAGAGAGAATCATGAAGAAAAAAAAATTCTTAGCCTGAGAGATGACCTTCATTCATTGCTTGGCATAGATCAAGGAAATAGCACTAGGTGGGACTGCCTCGGGTATCTTGTTCAAAGTAATAATAGCACTATGATGCCTAGACTCATATACAACATGAAGTTTCCATATATAAGGTTGGCCCAAAATAACATTACAAACTTCGAGAGGAGCAACATCACACAATACCTTGTCTTTGAAGGGCTTGATGTCGTATGATAGTCGACACTGTTGGCTGATGCGGAGATCGCTTCCTTGGTGGAGCCATCCAATGGTGTAGGGTTGCGGGTGCGACATTTTTGGCAGGGCCAACTTCTTGACAAATTTTGCTGAGATGAGGTTCTTCTTTATACTTCTATCAACGATGAAGTGCAATGGGGTGCCTTTTACCCACATCTGTGAATGGAAAAGGTGCTCGCCTTCTTCTGGCTCATCTGGTTCACCGGGTTGGAGCTTGGTGGTAGCAACGGTAGCACTGGGTTATGTGTCAATAATCTGTCTTCCTCTTTCTGGTTTTGACTCAGAGTAAGAACCTGCATCTGATTCATAGGCTTTCACTCCGGCCACCAGCAACTACTTTGAGCGGCAATCAACAGTGTTATTATAAGGGCTCTTATGGAAGTCATGCCACTTCCCGGTATCTTTCTTTGTCTTTCTGATGTCCTTCTTTTCTTGTGGCTTGGACTAGTTGTCTTGATATTGTCCATATTTTCTCTATCCTTTGTTTTGTGGGTTGGGTCCGCCCTTTCTTGGCTTTTTTTGTGAAGGGTTCCCAGGCCTAAATTGACGGGTCTTTTCTTTGAGATTTTGCTCGATTTTGACGACATATTGATAGGCCACGCCCAAGGATGAGATGTCCAAAAATCCAATTTCAGTATGGATGTATCTATGTAGAGAACTGTGATACGTGAGCACGATATGTCACTTTGAATATTTGATACCCAGCTTGGTGCGCAAGGTATGGAAGACATTTTTGAACTCTGGCACAACTTGGTCTCTTTCTTGCTGCAGTGTGGTCCATTTTTTATACAAGTCATCATAAATTCCAACAGGGTAGTAATGTTCCTTAATAGAATCCCTGACAGATTCCCAAGTGGTTGTGACTATAAATAATGAGTTTTTCTTCGTTTCCTTTTGCTCACTGAAAGTTTCCCACCAATATTTGACATGGGGAACAACTTTGAGGAGTGCAAAAGTAATCTTTTCTCTATTCGAAAAGTTATGGACAAAAAAATACCCTTCTAGTAGATTCAACCATTTGTCTACAACATCTGCATCTATTTGACCTTCAAATATAGGAATATAAAAGTTTATTTGTACCTTGAAGGGGGCGATGCCTCCGCTCAAGGAATATGCATCACTTGTCGGAAGCCGCCGAAGGATTTGCGCAAAAATATCCATCATCTTGTTCCTCTGTTGCGTGAGGGCTTCCTCAAGAAACATTTTGAAAGGATCTCTTCTCCCATCATATTTATTTTCTCCCTCCATGATAGGTCTCTTGGGCATACGAGATATTTTGTCCTCAAGAGAAACAAGCTCGAGAACCAATTCTTTGTACCCTGACCTCGTTGGGGACATGCATTAAGAACGACATGGAGAAGACTGCTCTGATACCACTGATTCATATTTTATGAGAAGAATGAAATGAGCACAGATTATTAAAATATATTTAACATGGAATAACAAAGATACAATAAAATTGGTTTCTATTCAATAAGGAAATAAGTTGAAACTGTAAAATGCAGTGAAAAACAAGCTTGTTGGAATGGTGGTCGCTTATCTCTGAGAAGAGATGTGAAGGTTGCACTCATTCACAAGAAGATGATTACAATGAGGCTCTGAAGGTGGTTTTACAATAAGCATGAATACCAAAACCATAGTCATCCAAAAACCTAACCCTAGGAGATGAAGCGCCAATAGTCACGTGGGCCCTGTTGGGGTAAGCTAGTATATCAACTTCTAGGGGTCGTAACTTTTGCATACGATCTCCGTTTAGGCGCACGATAGCCCGTTGGAAAGGTATATCTGAGGAATACACATTTTTCCATCAGAATTGACTTAGCATATAATCTAAATGTGGTGATCCATAAAAACGTTCTTTAGGGCCTCAAAACGGCCCGGAAGTCAGGGACCCAAAAACTAGGAAAAAACTGACAAAATGAACCAATTGGAATAGGTGGGAGGACACCGACATCCATATGGATCAACAAACCAATCTTATTTAAGTTATTTTCACTTTAACTTTTAGGAAAACATGGTCTCCCACTTTAAAATCTCTAAAAACTTTGTTCTTGTCTGCATAACTTTTCTTCCTGTCTTGGGCAGCATTTAAATTCTACCTGATCTTTTCCATCTGCTCTTCCATTTCCCTCAAGAAATATGGCCCAATGATAGCTCTATCTACTAGGTTATCCCAACTCACTGGTGTTACACTTCCTGCCATACAATGCTTCAAATGGGCTCTTTTTTAATGAGGATCGATACCCATTATTGTAAGCAAACTCTACTAAGTGAATATAGTCTTCCCACTTTGATGGTTGGTCCTTCATATACATTCTGAGCATATATTCAATTATTCTGTTGGTCCTCTTTATTTTCCCATCTATCTCTAGGTGATATGTTGTATTGATATTTAAATTCATTCCAAAGCCTTTGAACAAACGTTTCCAAAAATTCGATGTGAATTTTGGATCTCTATCTGAAACTGTTTCCTTAGGCACTCCATGTAGCCTAGCAACTTCCTTCATGTAAATATTTTCAATGTTTGTTTCCTTGTGTGTGGTATTCACATGAATAAATGTGCAACTTTTGTTAATTTATCCACCACCACCATGATGGAATCATGTTGCTTCATTGACTTTGGAAATTTTGTAATGGAATCAATTGTAACCACTTCCAATTTCCACTTAGGAATGGGTAATCGTTGTAACAACCCCACTTGATGTATATGCTTTGTCTTCACGTTTTGGAATTCTAGACACCTAGCAATACAATTAGCCACTTCTTTCTTCATTCTTGGCCAAAAGTATTGGCTTCTTACAACTACAATTGTCTTCTAATATCCTAGATGCCCAACATATGGCACATTGTGCATTTCCATCAACACTATATTTTTCAGCTCTTCTGAATTTGGCACATATAATTTTCCTTTGTACATGATCAGGATTCCATCCTCTTTCAACCCACAGTAATTAAATTTATGCTATCGAATTCCTTCTGCTATAGAATTCCTTGTTGTAATGTCTCTTTTTTTTAGATAGTGTTGATCTACATTTCCAACCTCAAAAATTTTGTCCTTTAAATCTGTGCAAAGCACGTTGATGGATGCAATGTTCTTTTCATGAGCTCTTCTGGTGAGTGCATCAGCCACTTGATTCTCCTCTCCCCTCCTAAAGGATTTCAACGCTATCCTTCATGAGCTTTAAGTCCTTGAGGCGTCCCGAACCTCTGGCGCACTCCTTGCAGCCTTTAACTTCTGAGAAGTTTTTGGACTCATATTTTTGAAAAAATATCTATTTATACACTTCAGGTATGCGTCTCCTCTAAGACCTCTTCAACACTTAAAAAAAGTTTTTTTCCAACACACGCTTTGCAGGGGTCTCCTCTGAACTCCACTCTCCTCTGAGCAATGGTGCACTCCTTGAACTTCAATTGTGAATTCATGTTATCTATTATGAGCTTCTGAGTCTATCTCAACTTGGCCTATGCACTCCTTGCGGGCACTACGCACTCCTTGCACCAGAAATCTCAGAAGAAAAACAATTGAAATTTACAGGAACATCAAATATTTTTACACTTAACCATGAAAATCATATACATGCATAAAAGACACATAAACAGATAAAGTAGAAATAAATATCACATAAATTTAATGGATTCAATAACAAAGAACACCATACATTCTTAATCAAACCTCTCTATTTGTATTCCTTCAATCAAGTATGTACATGAGTTCATACAGCTCTCTACAATTCACCATAAGCTTCAACAGTTCTCTCAGATAATAATCAGCAGCCTCATTTAGGCATCAGATACATATATTTATACAACAAGAGGCTTCTCAATCCTTCCTACCGACTACTTTAATGTTATCCTATTAGAATTAAAAACACCTATCTGTTAAGGTCTTATTACAATAAATGGCCATTACAATCAGATCTGAGCTAATGCTCAACATCTGTACAATCTTATCTGATAATTAAGGTGATTACAACTTCGACGGCCTTAGGTGGTGGATCTTGTCTCAAAACATTAAAATATCTTTAATACAATATTTCCAAAACATCAAAATGACACACCCTCCTTGGGATCTAAGCCGATTTGAAATGTGTGCGCTGGTGTTGCGTTGTCTTCCACCTGGCCTCCTTAATGACTGATGGTGATGCCTATACATCATACTTCTCTGGAAAAAAAATCATGGACTCCTATCCATGAGCTCCTACACTGTCTTCCCAAGCTTTCGAATATCAGATTCATCCACAAAACTAGAATACTCTACTGGGTGGCCCTTCTTGGTCTTCTTACCAATACTTTTAGTCTATTATCTTCTCAATTTGTGTCTTTTCTGTTGTTGGCATCTTCTTTTCCCACTAAATCTCCTTTTGATCATATGATCCTCCTAGATCATCCATTCTGTACAGGTACAGGTCTGCAACATTAAATATGGGTGATATTCCCACATCTTCTGGTAGCTCAATCTCATAAGTGTTTGCATCAAAATTTCTGAGGATTTTACATGGTCCTATTTTCTTCATCTTCAATTTGTTATATGTTCCCCTTGGGAAACTCTCCTTGCTCAGGTGTGTCAACACTAGATCCCCAAATTTGAAATGAGCCTCTCTCCTTTTCTAATCAACTTGGCTTTTATATTTCTGACTGTTATCCTGCAACTGTCCCTTTATCTGACTATGGGGCTTCTACATCTCTGGAGCAAAGTCTTATGCTCCTGCACCTTGGAACTCATTATGCTTCAAATCGCTCAACTTTGAAATTCATCTTGGATGCATTCCATACACTATTTGAAATGGGATTTTTCCAATTCTTTTGTTCAACGAATCATTATATGCAAACTCTCCCTAGGGCAGAATCTGATCCCACTGGTTATGATGTTCAATGACCATAATTCTCAACAGATTTCCCAAACTTATATTTACCACCTCAGTCTATCTGTATGTCTGAGGGTGATATGTTGAACTAAAGGACAATTTTGTCCCAAACTTTTTCCACAGAGTTCTCCAAAAGTGCCCCATGAATTTGGTATCTATGTTTGATACTATGCTCCTTGGAAATCCATGCAAACTCACAACGTCCTTGAAAAATAAATTTTCTATGTGAGTAGCATTGTTGGTTTTCTGGCATGGTATGAAGTGTGTCATCATTAAAAAAAATTCAACCACAACAAATATGGAATCACTCCCCCTCTGGGTGCTTGGAAATCCCAACACAAAATCTATGCTTATTGCATCCCACAGCCTATCTGGAATAGGAAATGGTTGGTAAAGGCTAGTGTTTTGTTGCTTCCCTTTAGCGTACTGGAAGACTCTGCATTTATCCACAAACTTCTTCACAACTGACCTCATACCTAGCCAATGGTATGAAGAACCCAGTTGTGCATAAGTTTTATCATGGATGATTTTTCCAACCAATTGTCCATTATGTCTTTCCTTCAACAAGTTGTCTCTCATCGAGCATTTCAAGATACATAGTTGGCTTCCTTTAAACAACAATCCATCTTGAATTAGATACTCTATCCACTAGATTTTGTCTCTTAGTGAAGGTTTCGCACATGCTTCATAAACCTCTTTAAAGTCTGGATCTTTGCGATACATTTCCTTAAGGTGTTCAAACCCTAAGGTCCCTGTTGGAGCCGCCTTGTTTTTCACCTCGCGCAATTTTCAATTTTTGATACTTGAGATCTAAAGTTTTTTTTCTTTTCCTTCCGAAATCATAAAACTCTGAAATCTTGTTGCCTGAATAGCAATGCTTTTTCACTTTCAAAAAAGATCCATTTTTCGCAAGTATGTTTGCTCTTTTGTTTTATTTCGGGACATCGCAAGCCAGATACTTCAATCTCTGAATTCATAAGTCCCGAAACGCGAAACTGCGAATTCGTTTTTGTTTTTTCGCGCAAAACATTAACTAGGGTAAAACTTTTAAATTCATGAGTATGCATTTTCGGGAATTCGCGCCTCGGCATTCGTCGAACCTAAGTTTTTGTTTTTACAGCCCCGAGAGCCGAGAATGCGATAACTTTTGTGATAACCTTGTTCAAGGACCAAAGGTAAAAAACTAACCATGGTTAAATTTGGTTCTCGGCACTTCGTCACTCGACACTTTCTTTCATCGAGTTAAGGTGTCCAAAACTCCAATTCACGAAGTTGCGACATAATTATAGAGAGATTAATTAGTCGCCTAATCTAAGATTTCCTTCTCTTAATTCGAGCCTTAATTATCGCCACATCGCGATATCGCGACTCGGCATATCATTCTCCCAAAAGTTTGTCTTCGAATTCCTGAGTCGTGATATGGCGATTAAGTTAATTATATAATTAAGGATGCGCCAAATCACGGTTGCCGTTAATTACGTTAAAATCGGCACTCGCAGTCTTGCGAGTTGAAGAGTCAAAATATGAAAAGGAAATTCACGATGCAGCGAAAAACGAGAAAATTATTTAAGTCGTTAAGATTTGTAATTTTAAATTAAACGAGATACGTCTCGTGCATCGAGGTTGGCACTCTTCACGAGGTATTTACTTTCTCTCCATAACCCGACTGCATGTCAAGCCGCCAAACATTGATGACATTAATGAAGAATTAGGGTAAATCCACGAATAAATAAGATCGGATTTATACAATAAATTTGGTTTTATTCACGATTTGACAGACTTATTTCAAAAGTACAGGGTTTTCAAATATATACGAGAGTTTCATTCTATTTTAAACATTTCTCATAAGTGCACAGAGCTCACCTTTCTCTGAGGGAATTCATTTCCGCATGTATACACAGGTCTATCGCAGAAGAACGAAAACTCAAGTTTCAGACATGGCTCCAAGGAGAGCAGTGAAAGCGAATACCGAGGTTGCAACGCAGGGTCCAGACAACGTCTCAGATACTTCACCTCAGACTGGTGGCTCAGTACCCACCTGGTCGTTTATTTCAGATGTTATGCAATCTGAGTTGGTGAACTATTCAGACTCCGATGACAATGACAATGATATTGTAAAAGATGACCTGAACACTAAATACAAGACAATTGTTCAGTCCGGTATGCACCTGGTTGCAACCAGACCATGGTTGCTCCCATACTACCACATGATCTTATGGGCATTGGATCACATAGACCTGCCCACCAGAACTATCATAAATGACCAACGGACCACAGTCGGGACTTTTAGACTAGAGCATATCCAATCTATGTATAAGCTCCCAGCAACTTCTGAATATACATATGGCAAAGAATTCCTGGAGGAATTCAAAAATAAGGAGTGCGAAGAATATGACAAAACCATGCCTGGTTTGATAAAAGATTGGGTTTCGCGCTCTGCGACGTTCAGAGCGAATGACAAAGGCATGTATTCAATTGCTTCGCTGGAGCCATAGTATATGTATGTGGCGATGATGACATGCCGACTTTTCGGAAGGGAGGATATCGCGCATTTTTACATCCAGTGGGTACCCCTCATCTTTCGGGTAGTAGAAGGTTCCTCATTTAATTGGGCGAGGATACTCTCCGACAGTTTGTTCAACAGGGTCACAGAGTATCGGGAGCAAAAGGAAGCCGGGAGACCATCCTCATTCTTCATGTCTGCATATGTCATGGACACGATATGCTCCATGACACCTTTCCCTTTGATGAATTGGGCTTGGAGTCCAACCCAAGAAAAAACTGTGCATGAGTACCACAATAAACTATGGGAAAATAATGCAAATAAATTTATTTATGAGATTTTCAACTGGGTGATGGTGCCTCTGCACATCACCATTTTTGGCCTTTCGCCACCTCACATCTCGGATAGCATTGTTGTGAATCTGAGCGGTATCACGGACTGGTACGTGGAAGCAGAGTTTTCCTATTTTAGAGTGTTCGGAGCTGTTGTTCCTCCTCTGGCGCTACCACTGTTCATCCCCGACAAGCTGGCCTGTTGCGAGATTGCTCGACAAACAGTGATTGGCAGAGTGAGTAAAGAGCTCAAAGCGTCATCGAAGAAGGTATGGTCATTTTTCCCTATTCGGCTAAATTCTTATTCCTTGTTGGATTTTGGACATGCTAAGGCTGAGGCTACAACCTTAGAAGACTTGAGTTTGGCCTATATTGAGTACAAAAAGCATGATCCTCAGAGAATTGTAAGCAGTCATTTGGGAAATTGTGGATTAAAGAGGTTTGAACACGAGTGTTCACCCTCGGATGATGTTTTCCGAGGGGCGAGGTCCTCTGCGGAAGTGCAATTTTGAATCAGATCTCTAGCACCCGAAGACAGGGCCTCTGTTTTAAAATTTCAGGAGCATAGAAAAAGGTGTCTCCCCGTGGTGCTAGGAGGTTTGGGCCTTTCCAAGGATAAGGAGAAGGAAGCTGAAAGCTCTGAGGGCCAAACTTCTAACCCCAAAAAACGTCAGGAAGGAGAAAAGGAGAAGAATCCCGAACAGGAGAAGAGTCCTGAGCAGGAGAAGAATCCCGAACAGGAGAAGAGTCCTGAGCAGGAGAAGAATACCGAACAGGAGAAGAGTCCTGAGCAGGAGGAGAATCCCGAAACAGAAAAAGAGACTACTGACCCTCCCAAGGAACATAGTCCAGAGGTGGAAGTAAAAAACACAGACCCACCAGAAACTCAGAATCCAGAGGTAGGGACAGAGACAAAGACCTCTAATCCTCCGAAGGAGCAGGACTCCCTCGATACACCAGGAAAAGACGCGAAGTAAATCGGAGAACCCATCACCTCTGTCACCCCTTTGCAGTCAACGCAAGGAAACATACAGGAAGGATGGATTTTCGGCGAAGAACTAAGGCCCGTCAGAGCAGAATAACTTCCTCCCAATGAGTTCTTCTTCGACAAAAAGAGAAAGGCAGTTGTGAAAAGGGAGTTCTCCCAGGAGGAAGGATCAACTGTCAAAAATTTCAAAGTGATGACTGATGGGATGAACAAAAGGAAAGATGAATTTGCCACAGAGATTGCAGGAACACTAGGAGCGTATGCGATGGCAAATCAATTCTCGGTCGGGATGTTAAAGAATCAGCTCAAAGAAAAGAATCGCCTGATCAAAACTCTTGAAGCTAGAGTGGCTTCGGCAGCAGAAAGCGATAAGAGTCAAGCGAGTGGAGAAATAGAGCTGGCCCGATTGGCCGATAAGAAAGAAATCAAAGTCCTCAAAACCAAGCTGGAACAAGAAAATTTAGTGATCTGAGATGGTCGGGTACAGTCGGGTCAGCAGAGGGGTATGATCACACAGCTGCAGGCTCAGTTAGAGGACGCAGAAAGCAAGTTGATCGACATCGAGATCGTTAAATCCCGAGCAATCGATATTCGGAGCAGGATCTCTTCTGCTCAACAGAGTCTGCTAAACAAAGTGGGGGAGATTCGAGAAGATTGCTTGTTAACGCATCGGATTTCTGAGAATCTGATTGTCAAAGAAAGAAACGCAGAAGTTGCTCGGGTCGCCTTCCAAGAAGCGGTGATAGCTACCAACAACAGATTTTCAGCAGGGCCCCCCGGACTCACCATTGCCGAACAAACTAGGGGTAATATTTTGTTAAAGAATTGGGAACATGATATTACTTTAAGCAAGGAGCAGGCTCAAAAAGTGACAAATTCATTAGAAGAAGCCTTCAATGCCATAAATGGTGAGCTGTTAGGGATGGAGAGTGGAGGTGACACAGAGATGCTAAGGTAGATGAATATAGATCGGATTTCCCTCGACATGAAGGAGAAGAATGAGAGAAATTCGGCGAAAATCTCTAGGATGGACAGGGTAGACATGGCTCAAATCGACGAACATTTGATTCAATCTAGTGCACAACTCAGCGCCCTTAACATCGTTGATGCACAAATAGGTGATAAACTTCCACAGTTAGCCCGAGAGTGCTATTTTGCCGAAGCCATTTGTTAAGCCGAGCCTTCACAGCTTGTATCCCAGTTTGTGGACAAATGTATCATGTACACTGAATCCATGCGAGGACAAGCACCTGGCACTTCTTGAAAATAGAGTAGGAGAAATGGACTGATTTCGCTCCTCCCAGTTGTCAAGCAGAACCTTCACAGTTTGTATTCCATTTTATGGACAAATGTATCATATGCATTGAATCTAAGCAAAGGCAAGCACCTGGCACTTTTTTGAAAATAGATTAGGACAGATGGAGTGATTTCGCTTTTCAAAAACCGAGAGGCAAAATTTGTATAAATAGATGACCAAAAGAAGGAACAAAGGCTGGACTTTTTTGGTATCGATTGTAATAGAGTTTTTTGCATGAAGGAAGTTAATACAAGCAAATTTGAAGATTCTCGATTCTGTCACGACTGTGTTACAAGTTTGTTTCGTTATGTTTCTTGTTTCTTTTCATTTTGCTCTACATAATTGATGTGTATCACTATAATTTAGTACGACCACTACTATAGTGAAGGGATTTTATCTTTCTGTAATTGTTTCTTGTCTTTCCTCTGCACCAGCTATCAGCGGGTGTAAGAGCAATTTACATTTACAGAATTTTATATTTATTTACACTATGTCGATTATTTCTATGTCAATTTCTTCTTATGTGTATGTGTGAGTTTTCTACTGATATGAACCTTACGTTATCCACAGCTAAATGTTTTTCTCTCATTTCACATCTTTTACTAAAAAATAATATAGTTACGGGAAAGGGCCTTCAGTTTGCATTTCTATTTTGTTCTTCATGCAAAAATTTCTCTTATTTCGACTGAATTGAAACAGTGTTGAAATCTCCCTTTAAATTATTTCCATACTGGTACTGTTCCTCAATGACTGTCCCTGCAGCAACTCAACCTAATGTTCAACCCGGACTATCTAATCAAATACATATCGCTTTAAATCTTTTTGACACGATCCTTAAAACTGCGAATATCTAGGAGGAATTAGAACGTTCATGGGCAACCATTGAACAAGATATTGCTACCCAGGAACAGTTGGAAGCTAGACAACGAGAACGTAGAAACCCTCATTAGTTTCTTACACCGAAGGTTAGCGTAATCTTTGTATAAATCTTTAACATACTTTCGGATGCCTTGACACTGTACTTTTAAGCCTTAAGTACAGACTCGGGAACTACAATCCCCACTTGGAATTCTTGCATAATCAGACATCTCTTTGTAAGGTAGCTAGAGAGGTAGT
>ML778726.1:1754216-1766064 GCA_009831015.1 Picea engelmannii | reverse complement strand
CCCATAGTGAGAATAGTGGAGGCCATTCAATGTAAGGTGGACTAGGTCCACTATATTATTAAATAAGGCCCACCATAGTAGTTAGATATAATAAATGGATAATTAGATATAATAAATGTAAGAGGACTTCTTAGAAAGTTCTACTTCCAGAAGATTCCTCCTCTAGAATGTTCTTAAGTGATGGTAACGCTATATAAAGGGGTTCAAGCAATGTAATGGGACATGAAGAGAAATATTGTATTTGGAGTTGAAGCTCATTAGGAGGAAGCCCCCTCGAAGAGGCAAGTGAACAGAAGAGGATCCCTTCCATAATAGGATCCATTGTATGGTGTTGCCCTACCTCAAGGGTTTTGATATAGTAAAGTGGTGGTTTTCTATATTGTTTCATATATCTTGTGTTAAGAACCCATACCAATTGTTAAGAACCCAAGACCTGAATACAAAAGCACCACAAAAAATATAGAAGAACAATATAGAAAAACACCACTTTATTATATCAAACCCTTGAGGTAGGGCAACACCATACAATGGATCCTATTATGGAAGGGATCCTCTCCTGTTCACTTGCCTCTTCGAGGGGGCATCCTCCTATTGAGCTACTACTCCAAATACAATATTTCTCTTCATGTCCCATTACAATGCTTGAACCCCTTTATATAGTGTTACCATCACTTAAGAACATTCTAGAGGAGGAATCTTCTAGAAGTAGAACCTTCTAAGAAGTCCTCTTACATTTATTATATCTAATTACCCATTTATTATATCTAACTACTATAGTGGGCCTTATATAAGAATATAGTGGACCCAGTCCACCTTACAATGAATGGCCTCCACTATTATCACTATGGGCCCTCTGGCCCCCCCCCACTACCTCTCTAGCTACCTTACACAACACGACATCATCATGATGAATTGGATGCAATAAGAAGCCAGGTCGAGTAGCTCCTGCTTCAAAGGGTGCCTTCTCCTCCAAGGCTAGTGGATTCCCCCTCCAGTAGTGGATCAACTCCAGCAACAACTTTCTCAAGAATTGACTTGAATCAACCAACATCAGAAGAAGCTATGGAAGAAGAAGACACCACTCAAATCAATCAGTCAGGTAGTTAATGTTTTATACAACAAAATTCATATTAGGAGTTCTTTATCGTAGTTATACTACAAATTTCTGGAATATACTGAATTTTTGTAAAAAAACATGATGATACTGAAGAAGATAGGATAATAGTAAGTTCAGTTTGGAGGAAAAAATAGATGAAAATTGTTGATGGTTTTTTTGTACTTCTCTACATGCTACGTCCTCCCATTTTTTAATAATATATATTTTATGTTGTCAAAATAAATTAACTTTTATTTTTAATTTCTATCATTTATGCCCATTTCAATCACTTACAAAAAATAACTACATTGTTTTTAATATATTTTATTTGTTAATTTTTTGTTGTGCAAGGATATACCTATGCGAACATGTAAAAGTTATATGTATGCAAACTATATGTTTGTCCTGAAGATGTATTTTATTTACCAAGTCTTTGTTGTGTGGGGATATACTTATGTAGAGTTGCGGAAGGTATATTTGTGCAGACTATATATGCATGTTGAAGTTGTATAGGTCCCTGCCACAACCCTGGGACTACAACAATCAATTTTGCATTGACTGCAATTTTGTTTTTGCATTGACCAAAAATTTTGTGCTTCTTTCCATAGTTTAACTTTGTTCCAAGTGATCAATTTTTTTTCCTGGCTTCTAATCGGTACTTCAAAACAACAACTTATTGACAGGCCAACATAAGGAATTTAATGCACAATTTAATTATACATGTTTAGTGGATGGTTGGAACAATTGCATGTACAGCTACAGGACTGGTGAATTTACGAGAATTTAATAATCAATTTAATTACGCAGTTGTAGTGAATGGTTAGAATAGGTGCAAAACATGTGCATGTACAAGTCCCAAAGTTCCGATGTACAGGCACAAAACAAGTGTATTTTGTTTACTAAGTGTTTGTTATCCCGAAGATGTATAATTAACTTTTATTAAATTAATAAATGATTATTAATATTTTAATTATTTATATAGGATTATATTATTAAAATTTTAAAATCTATTTCACACCAACTAAGAGACATCATTATCAAATAATATGTTATAAAATTTAGCGTGTGCGGATGTGCAGAAGCTATATGTGCATGCACTATATGTCTGTGCTTAACATGTATTTTATTTACAAAGTGTTTGGTGTGTAGGTATATACCTCTGTGCAGAAGATGTATAAGTTTTACCTTAGAGAAAACACTTTACCTTTTTGCTCATTTTTACAAAGTTCTATGCTAAATGTTTTTACTCCAAACAATTAAATTGTTTCCCACATATGTTAACCTCCACATTGAACATTTCACTTATTTACTAAGTTTTACTTCATATTGAACAATTTGTTTTATTGCTTATTTTTATTTTCACAAAGTTTCATGCTAACCGTTTTTAATTGTTTTTACTTTATTCTTATCATTGTCCTCTTTACATAAAAAATAATGCTCTTTTCATATAAATTAATACTATTTTTTTTAATTATATGAATTATCTTTTGAAAAAAAATTATTCATTATGCATTTAGTTATATTAAGTTTCTTGTTCAGTATATATTTCTACTAACCACATATATTTCTCATTCAACACGAAGCGTGCTTCCATGCAACCCATATTTACATAATAATCTATTTTATTTGATTAAAAAATTAAATTAAAATAACATATTTCTATGTTGAAATTTTATTTTATATCAATATATTTTTTATAATTATAAATTTATAGATATTAAAATATATTAAATATTTTAAAAGGCATCTTGGTACTTAAGTGAAACATAAGTATGATGTAAATAATGTTAATAAATTAAAAATAAATAGATAAATATTTATTTACCCATATTTAGCGTAAAAGAAATATGCATCCATAACTTTATGGAAGACTGAATATACCTTTATATAAAGACTAATATGTTGAGTTGTCTTGCACATGGTATGAGAAACACACATTGTCAACTTAAATGATTGATGTTAGAGCAAGGAAATGGCTTAGAAATGTGTAAGATTTACTTCCACATTGACATGACTTAAAAGTGTGTACTAATGTTCTTCAAGGCCTTCTAGATCGGTTTGAGAGTGATCATAATTGCAAATGTAATTGTACAATAAATGAGAAATGAGAGTGAAGGTAGATCTTAATTTTATGGAGAGAGGAGAAAAGGTTAAGGGTTTTAAAAATTGGTGTGAAATTTGAATGATATTTGTAGATGTTTAGTTTAAATGTTTTAGGTTTTTTTGGTATTTTTTTATTAGTTTTATTTAAAATTTGGTCAAAAATTTAGAAATGGATATAGATCTATTTTTTCAAGGTTTTTTTTTTAGATCAACATGACTTAAAAGTGGGTATTAATATTTTTCAAGGTTTTTTATAAGAGTGATCACAATTGTAAATCTAATTGTATAATAAATGAGACTCAAGGTACATCTTAATGAGAAAAGAGTAAGCATGGTCAACGGGTGTAGAGAGGATCATTCGAGATCTTAGAGGAAAATAAGTGGTTGATTGCGCTTGGGTTTAAGAAATGTCTCAAACAACATTGCTCAGGCATATGCCCTTTTGGAATGCATTAGAATTGCAAAAGAATGGAGATACAAAAGATAATAATCCTAGGTGACTCCATGTTTGTGATCAGGGCAATTATCAAAAAATCCATTATTGAAAACAATGTTTTCACTATGGTGATGTTTCGTTCCTTGGCTCTTCTTGCAGAGTTTGATGAACAATCCTTATTCCACATCGGGAGAGAACTCAACTCTTGTGCTGATAAATGGGCTAAGGTTTAGAGGAGGGTGAAATTATAGTTAGTGGGGTTAAGGGGAGGCTACCCATTCCATAATCCTTATGGAGTGTCAATTAATGCAATGGCCCATGTAGTAAGGCTTTGAAATGAATGCCCTGTGGCTCATACATTTTTCTGGCCTCAGAATAGATGGGCGCATTCACTCTCATGTGTGCGAGGGTGGTTTTTCCTGTGCGATGGATTTGGTTATGAACCCCATTTCTTGTGGAGATGAATGTCGGTGTGATGCACAGTGGTTCGACTCTGGGCTGATCATGGATTTTCGTGGCTAGAATTCGAATAATTTGGTGACTATCTTTCAATGTTGGACTCGATTGGGCTCCTGGCTAGGCCTCCCCAGGTCACCAGGTTCTCATCCCTCTTTCCTTTTTATTTTAAGTTGTAAATTTGTGTCTCTCATAGTTTAAATTTTGAAGCGTCTCTCCTTCCCCCTAATGTTGTTATTCTTGGGAACGAGACTACTAGTGGGTTGTGGTGTGGTAGCTTTGGGGGTTCTTTCCCTGCCTCTGCTGTCAGCCGGAAAAGTGATTTGGTTGGCTAGATGATTGGTATTTCGGGTTGATGTCTCGTCCTTGGTCTTGTCATCTCTGGAAGTGGGGTTGTTATTGGATTGTGGACTAGTAATCTTGGTTGTTGGATCCATACCAGAATGGACCCTTCCTAAAGCGATATCAAACACATTATTCACATGCATGAAGAAATGCTTGAGGGAAATTGGATGGTTCTTCATTAAGTCATGGCCAAGCTAGGGGAATTGGAATAGACAGTCACAAACCTAGTACAATACATTGGCACTTTCGAAAATGAAATGTTAGAATCTCATGTCCTTGATCATGCCCCATAATTCTCAATAAGCTTCTATTAATCATCCTTGATCATGCCCCATAATTCTCAATAAGCTTCTATTAATCATAACTCATGGGTTTCCTGCCTCGACAACTTAGTTAAAGATCAAGGCGAGCGTGATATTGTTCCAATGGATATAAAAGACAATTCTCTAACACATAATAGAGTGGAGGTGGTTCTTTTGACAATGAATCTATCCACAATTAGATGTTCTACAAATATGTTTTTTTTTTCTTGGACAGTTTGTTAAAATAATCTACGACCAAACTTCATGGATGTATAACAGGGAGGTTTTTATGTTTTTTAGTATGTAAGCAGTAGGGGAAATTAGAGTTCGTTAAAATAATCTACGACCAAACTTCATGGATGTATAACATGGAGTTCTTTATATTTTTTAGTATGTAAGCATTAGGAGAAATTAGAGGCCTCTAGCCTAATTTTGCATAATTTTTTTAATTTGCTTATTTGATTCGGTGATATATATATATAAGGTAAGGGTCTTAAAACTTCGTGTGGAATTTGAATGATGTTTGTATATTCAACGCACGAGTAAGGGATTTTTTTTATAAAATTTCTATGTGGTTTAAAGAGAAATTTCAATACGATTATAGTTTTTTATGATTTAAATTTGTGTATAATGAAATAATAATGATAAATTTATAGTATTAAAGTGGTTTTATGATATTATAGTTTTTATGATTTAAATTTGTGTATGATGAAATAATAATGATAAATTTATAGTATTAAAGTGGTTTTATGATATTGTATATAGTTAAATCTTTTTCAAAAATAATTTGAAAGTTAATATATAAGTAAATTAAATAATTAAATAAATATATATACTTTAAATAAATGTATAATTTTATTTTATATATATAAAGAAAGTTAAGGTTCTTCAAACTCGTGTGAAATTTGAATGATGTTAGTATATTCAACCAAGGGGGAGGGATTTTTTTATTTTTATTTTTTAAATTTGATATGGTTTTAATAAAAATTTCAATACGATTATAGTTTTTATGATTTAAATTTGTGTATGGTGAAACAATAACGATAAGTTTATAGTATTAAAGTGGGTTTATAATATTGTATATAGTTAAATACTTTTCATATTCAAAAATAGTTTGAAAGTTACTATGTAATTAAGTAAATTAAATAAATGTGCAGTGTTAATCATGATTATTATTTTTATTGGTTCTTGCCTTGGGAATATATCATTTGTTTTGTAGTACATTTAATTTATTTTGATTTTAATTTGTTATAATGAATATAGCATTTATTTGTTTTATAGTAGATTTAATTTATTTTGATTTTAATTTGTTATAATATTTTTCAATGTCGTTAAGGATTAAATTTCATATTTAAAATAGTTTTTTTAATATTTAAAATTTAATATTTCTATTTTATGATTGGTTAAATATTATATCTATTGTTTTAATGAGAAGATCAATTTACCATGTTTTAGCTTAAAGATGTTGCTTTTATATGGTGGTATATTATGCAAAGGCAATTAAGGGTGTTTGATGAAACATTACTTGGAAATTGTTTGAGAAGTAATTTTGTAGGAAGTCCAAGTAGTAGAATAATCATCATATTAATGTCTATTTTGCCCTGACCTAAGAGACCAAGATCATGACAGAGTATTACAGATCATGGAATTGCTTTCCTATGTTGAGCATTTCATGGGATAAGAGATTGAGGAGATCTCTTCTATGACAAATAAGTGCGTTCAATTTCCAGTAAGCCTTGAAGTTACAATAAAAGTAAGAATAAAAATGTAATTTATGCAATGGAGATCAAACTTTTACATCCATGTATTTCTCATGTATTCATTCTAATGTATGTTGTATGTTGTTTAAAAATTGGAATTGGAGTATAACATGTGAAAGAGAAAAAAATTAGCTCAGTTGGCAAGACGTGCACACACTCCCTCGTGTTACGGAGGGAGGTCATGAGTTCGAGCCTAGCTAGGGTCCCTAGGGTCGCGGCTTTATCATTCCCATATCATCCACTATGTGGGGAAGTATCGGGGTGAGTTTACACAATGCTTTATAATTACATTTCTTTGTAATTAATACATGTGTATGTAGATGTTTAGATTGCTTCTATGCAAATTTTATAGAGTAAATTGAACACTAAAAATGTTAATGGATAAATTGCTACTTATACAAACATGTCATGTGTATGTGTATTTTATTAGTGGAGGAGTTTTAAGCTCTCATAACACAATGAACTTAGGCTCATTGGGGAGAGGAGAACTACATTATGCAATTATTCTATATAGTTGTGAAATTTAGTAATCAAAATTAAACAAATCAAAAAATATTTAGTAACTTATAATTTTAAAATTAAATACAAAATTCCTTACCACATTCTATTGATTTATGTCGATTGTACTTTTATGGAAATTAAAGTCATGATCATAAATATAAGATTAAATTGTTCAAAATGAGAAAAGTTAGACTCCATTTTGTTATTTCTAGTATGAGAAATAATCATCATCACTGAAAAGAAGTTGGGCTAGAGATTATGAAATTTGACTGAACTATTGCAACATGAAAAAATATAATCAAATTAATAACATTAAATTTTACATTTCTAAAAAGTTTCAAAACAAAATTTTGAAAAAAAATCAAAATAATAATAAAAAAAAATTAAAATATTGCAAATAATTTATTAATAATAATTTAGTAGAACAAAATTATATTTCCAACATTATGAAGTTAAAAGAAATGAATATTGTTAAAATTAAAATCCATTCTCATGATCTAGATAGTGTAAATGATTGTTAAACTATATTTAGAAGACTACTTAATTTAAATTTTTTTTGCAATAAATTTTATTGGTTTTTAGAAGACTAC
The DNA here is from genome assembly GCA_009831015.1 of Picea engelmannii. Classification (NCBI taxonomy): domain Eukaryota; kingdom Viridiplantae; phylum Streptophyta; class Pinopsida; order Pinales; family Pinaceae; genus Picea; species Picea engelmannii. The sequence continues at coordinate 1,758,475 of ML778726.1, read as the reverse complement.
TTAATTTAAAAAAAATTTGCAATAAATTTTATTGGTTTTAGAGAATAGCAAACAAAATTTTCATAAATTTAATTTTTTTAAATAATAAAATAATTATACACATTATCATAATCAATAAATTTAAAATTTAAATAAATAAATAATTTTTAATATTATTAAAATATGATGGAATCCTTATGGTTAGGAATTATGAGTATCCCACCCTAAATAGAGCCCACAAATAGAATGCATGATATTAATATCTTTATAACTATAACGATGAATTAGAATTAAAAAATTAAATATGTATTCAATCATTATGATTATTTTGGTGTATGATCATTATTTACATAATGGTTTAAGTTATGGAAAAATTATATTGTTTGTATGGTTATGTTTAAAGGACAATATACTATCCGGGGTAAATTACCAACGTATAGGGGGATCGGTTTGTTTGTGTGCAGCTTATGCTTAAACGCCGAAGACTCAACAAAACACATATTCAACTCCTGCAAAATTTCAAAATTTCTATGGAAAGATATCCTTGCTTATTTGAAGATCCAAGAGGAATGGGGTGACTAGACACTAGAAGGAAATCTTCTCAATTGGTTTTTCAGACACCCAAAGAAGAGACACATCCCCTTCATGGTGATATGGGGCATATGGAAATATAGGAACGAGATCTTATTTGAAAACTAGCAAAGACAAGATTCATCCATTATAAAAAGATCCTTTTATCAATTCAAGAATTCCAAGAAGAACTAAAGCAAGACAAGCTGGATTACATCCTAAGCTCTATATATTTTGATGATTCTCCAATCAATTACTTTGATGGGGCTGCCTTGGGGAATAAGTGTGGCATTGGTTTATATATTAAACTCAGCAATGTTCACAACTTCAAGGCTTTTTTGGCAGGAGGAGAGGGAAACAATATGAAAGCAGAACTTTTGGGACTTTGGGGACTTTTACATTTGGCTAAAACTCTTTCTTTGAGCAGGTTAATGATAGTCGGAGATTCCAAAGCTACCATTGATTGGATTAAAGGTGTCTCAAGCCTCAATTATATCTATCTTAGACCTTGGCAGCAGAAAATAAAAGCTCTTCAAGAACAGTTTGAAAGTGTAAAATACATGCATGTGCACAGAATCTTCAATCATATTGTTGATCAACTATCAAAACAGGCACTAAATTGCTCCTCGGGGTTACTTTTCCTTGAGGAGAATCTAGATGGAGTTACAACGCACACAAATAAAATCCCACTATTCTAAACTTATTATGATTTTTCCAGATCTTATTTTTTGATACAAGACAATGCTATGATGTAATATTGTACTAAATAGGTCAACAAGTCATTTTCAATGATAATATAGATACATATGTTTTTGAAATGAAGGTACATAAAACTTTTGATTTTTTCATGAACTTATTGAGAAATATGAAGTCAAAAGTAGAATGTTAAATAGTTTCACTTGATTCTTAATAGAATAGCAGTGACACTGTTTTTTTCTTGGTGAAAAAAAAACAACATATTTTATTTCATATTAATTTATTTTTATAATATAGTTATAAATTTAAAAACTTTATAAAAATATATTAAATATTTTTAAAAACATCTTAGTACTTAAATGAAACACGTGTATGATATAAATAATGTTGATAAATTAAAAATAAATAGATAAATATTTATGTAACCAATATTTAGCGTGAAAGAAATAAGGATCCATTACTTTATGGACACTGAATATACCCTTATATAAAGACTATTATGTTGAGTTGTCTTGCACATGGTATGAGAAACACACCTTGTCGACTTAAATGATTGATGTTAGAGCAAGGACATGGCTTAGAAATGAGAAAATATTTACTTCCACAACGACATGACTTAAACGTGTGTACCATTGTTCTTCAAGGCTTTCTACATCGACATGACTGGAAAGTGTGTACTAATGTTCTTCAACGCCTTCTAGATTTGTCTGAGAGTGATCATAATTGCAAATGTAATTGTACAATAAATGAGAGTGAAGGTAGATCTTAATTTCATGGAGAGAGAGGAGAAATGGGTAATAAAATTTGTGAAATGTGAATGATGATGTAATTGTACAATAAATGAGAGTGAAGGTAGATCTTAATTTCATAGAGAGAGGAGAAAAGGTAATAAAATTTGTGAAATTTGAATGATGTTTGTATATATAGTTTAAAAGTTTTATGTTTTTAATTGTTTTGGTATAATTTTTTTTATTGATTTTATTTGAAATTTGATTAAAAATTTAGAAATTGGTACAAATTTACTTTTTTAAGGCTTTTTAGAACGACGCGACTTAAAAGTGGGTGTTAATATTTTTCAAAGTTTTCTTTGAGAGTGATCATAATTGCAAATGTAATTATACAATAAATGAAACCTCAAGGTACATCTTAATGAGAAAAGGGTAAGCAAGGTCGATAGGTCGAGGGAATCATTCGAGATCTTGGAGAAAATCCAGTGACTTCTTACGCTTGGGGTCTAGGTAATGTCTCAAACAACACCATTGATGCCTATGCCCTTTTGGAAGGCATTAGAATTGCAAAAGAAATGAGAATACAAAATATAATAATCTTAGGTGACTCCATGCTTGTGATCAGAGCAATCATCAAAAAAACCATTATTGGAAGTAATGTTTTCACTAGGGTGATGTTTCATTCCTTGGCTCTTCCTGCAAAGTTCAATGAGCACTCCTTATTCCACATCAAGAGAGAAATCAACTCCTGTGTTGATAAATGGGTTAAGGTTGGCTCTCGTTTAGAGGAGGGGAAAATTATAGTCAGTGGGGTTAAGGGGAGGCTACCCATTCCATAATCTTTATGGAGTGTCAATGAATGCAATGGGCCATGTAGTAATGCTTTGGAATGAATTCCATGTGGATTGTATGTTTTCCTGGCCTCGAAATAGACAGGCGCATTCACTCTCACATGTGCGAGGGTGGTTTTTCCAATGCGATGGATTTAGTTATGAACCCCCACTTCTTGTGGAGATGAAAGTCAGTGTGATACACAGTGGTTCAAATCTAGGATGATCGTGGGTTTTTGTGGTTGGAATTCAGATAATTTTGGTGACTATCTTTCAATAATGAACTTGATTGGGCTCTTGCTCAGGCCTCCGCTGGTCACCAGGTTCTCATCCCTCTTTCCCTTTTATTTGAAGTTATAAATGAGTGTCTCTCAGAGTTTAAATTTTGAAGCTTCTCACCTTCTCTTTATTGGTGTTATTGTTGGGAACAAGAATGCTAGTGGGTTGTGGTATGGTAGCTTTGGAGGTTCTTTACTTGCCTCTACTACTAGCTTAGAAATTGGGTTGGTTGGTTGGTTGATTGGAAGTTTGGGTTGATGTCTTGTCATCATTGGAAGTGGGGTTATTATTGGATTATGGACTAGTAATTTTGGCTAATGGCGTCATACCAAAATGAACCCTTCCTGGAGCAATGTCAAACACATTCTTCATGGGCATGAAGAAATGGTTGAGGGAAATTGCATATCTCTTCATCAATTCACGACCAAGTTAGTGGAACTGGACCAAATGATCGCAAACTTGGTACAACGCATTGGCATTTTCGAAATGGAATGTCAACATCTCAGGTCCTTGATCATGTTACATAATTCTCAACAAGCTTCTATTAATCAGGCCTCAGGTGTTTCATGCCTCGACAACTCAGTTGAAGATCAAGACGAATATGATATCGTTCCAATAAATATATAAGACAATTCCCCAACACATGATGGAGTGTAGGAGGTTCCTAACAATGAATCTATGCACAATTAGATGTTCTACAAATATGTTTTTTTGCTTGTACAATTGTTAAAGTAATTTGCAGCCAAACTGCATGAATGTATAACAAGGAGTTCTCTATGTTTTTTAGTATATTAGTAGGGGAAATTACAAGCCTCGAGCATAATTTTATATAAACTCTTTGAATTTGTTGATGTTTGTATATTCAACACACGGGTGAGGGATTTTTTTTACAAACTTCTGATATGATTTTAAGAGAAATTTTAATACAAATATATATTTGTATATGGTGAAATAATGATGATAAGTTTGTAGTATTAAAGTGGCTTTATGATATTATGTATGGTTAAATATTTTTCCTATTCAAAAATAGTAATCATTATTGTACTGCCGAAGGTAGTATATAGCAATGAGTTAGCATTGACTTTCATATTAGTTTTGTGTTGACTTGAAAAATTTATATCAATTTAAATGTTCAACATAACAATTAAAAAAAATTATTTTTTTTAAAAACAAAAAT
>ML778726.1:1689886-1718275 GCA_009831015.1 Picea engelmannii | reverse complement strand
GTTGTTTTGATCTAGTGGATAGAGTTGGTTCTTGGTTATATTGTATTGGAAAGGATATTCTCTCTAAGAAAATTTTGTTGGGTTTTTCTCCCTTGTGAAGAAGGGTTTCCAAGGATAAATCTTTGTGTCTTCTTGTGTTTTTTAACCTTCTTCTTTATGTTCCAGTATATGCTTATTGAATGTGAAAAGAATATTAAATTTCTATGGTAAATCTAATGCTAACTAATTTTATAAAATTCAACATGTTATCAGAGTTGGTTACCTTCAGAACAGTCTAATGATTGGAAGGAAGATCGTGTGATTTACTACATTGTTGCAATTTTTCGCTGCTAAAGACCTAAACCTTGTAAAGCTCATTAAGAAACCTATTGGAGGACACTAATATTAATTTTTCCATAGATCAACTCGCCCTACCCCAGCGCACCTCCTGGTGGTCTCAAATTATAACATGGTGAAAGTTGAAATTTTCAATTGCAATGCCAGTTGCAGTGCCAGTGCCAATTGCTTTGTGCCAGTTGCCAGTTGTGCAAGGCTTGAGATTAGAATACAAGTTGGATGGTGCTACAATTTCAGAGGTATGTACTTGTATATGTTTAAAATTGTATCATTTTCATGAGGGTGTTTGCAGGGGGGAGTAATATTTTGTTCAAGAAACAATATGTAGATCCAAAGGATCTTAGATCCAGTACATTCAGAGAAATGGTGCACCCTCCCTGGAAGTGAAGACTTTAGGTTTGATTGTTTTGATATGCCTCTAGTTGTTATGGCATTATTACAATCTTATGTTGCATTTTGATCTATTGAAGTTATGATCATTATGAGATGAACTTGTTTGCAAGCAAAATTGATCTCTTCTAGGAGATATTCTTGGTTGTTGAATTTGTTCCGAGCAAGTTATCTTGTTAAATTGCATGGAGGTTTCCATGGAGATGTTGGTGTTCTTGTTTATTTTTCCAGGCAGGTTACCACGGAGGTAGGTCACCAGTGACAGCTCTGGGAGGGATCTATAGTGATCGTTGTGGAAGACAACATATTAGATAGTCTCTAGTTTGAGACATAAAGCAATCTGACCAGACAAGGAGTTTGTATAGATTGATAGTTTGACCGGTTGAGGCCCTGATGCTTGATTCTATCATTCTGAGTGAGTTATGGAATAGGATACTTGCTCATTTGCATTATAGATCTATTCTTGCTCTAGGGAAGATGGTGATAGGTCTTTCAGTGCTCTGTGTAGAGCATGATGGAATTTGCAGAGGTTGTTCTCTTGGAAAGAATGCCAAGGGATCTTTTTCGAGCAGTGACAGCAGAACCAAGGGGATATTAGACTTGGTGCTTTCATATTTGTGTGGGCCTATGACAGTTGCTTCGTTAAGTGGATACTAATAGTATGTGATCATCGGACTTGGATTTTGAGGAACATGACTCGTGAGGAGGCTTTCACCAAAGTGAAGCATGTGGTTGGACACCTCAGGATATTTGGGTGTCATGTATACATTCACGTACCCAAGGAGAAAAGGATGAAGTTGGACCCTTCAGGTAGGAAGGGCACAATGAATCTTTGAAGGAAAATCAGATCTACATCCAAGGTCAGAGACAAATTGAGGTGAGCAGAGATGTTTCCTTTGAGGAGGAGGTAGCCTTCAAGAGTTTTAGAGGATCTCTCATGGAGATTGACAGTGAGAAGCAGGAGGAGATGGTGTCTTCGCCCCCTCACACTTTAGCATTTTAGAGGAGTCCAGTTGAGCTCGTTGAGATAGTTGAGCATGTTTATCCAGTTGATCATGTAGATCATGTTGATGTTCCTAGATATATTGGTGTAGGTCGGAAAATGCCTACATGGGATCATTAGAATTTGCAGGAGGTAGAGGGACATGCATCTCCCTTTGGTACTTTCATAAAGAGAACGAGACCTCAGAGATTCTTGATCTATGTTACAGCGATGAGGCACATCATTCATTCTGATCCTTCCTGTTATTAGGAGTCATCTAGTTAGCAAGTATGTAGAGATTTCATGATGGAGGAGTATCAATCCCTCATGAAGAATGATGTGTGGATAATGTTCTAAGATCTGAGGGGGAGTATGTGGTGACTTCCAAATTGGATATATAAGATCAAACATGCAGTTGACAGGAGCATCGAGAAGCAAAAAGCGATATTTGTGGCTATAGGATTCTCTGAGGTAGAGGGAATAGACTGTGAGGAGACATTTTCTCATGTTGCTCAGTACACCTCCATTCAGATGATCATTGCCCTTACTTCAGCCATGGTTTACAGACTACATCAGATGGATGTGAAGACATCTTTCCTCAATGGAAATATTGAGGAAGAGGTGTACATCGAGTAGCCAGATGGTTTTGTGATTTATGGGAAGGAGTCCCATGTGTGTAGGTTGAAGAAGGCCATGTATGGACTCAAAAAGACACCTCGAGCTTGGTATGCGAGGATTGATGGATACCCGATGAGGTTGGGTTTCATCAAGAGTGTTGGCAATGCCAAGCTGTACTATAAGGTTCTTAATGGTGAGTCCCTGATTTTGATCTTGTACATTGATGATTTATTTCAAACCGGAGCAGAGAGCCTCATTTCTTGGTGAAAATATGAGTTGGCCTGATTTCAAATGAAGGATCTTGGCATGATGCACTATTTCTTGGGACTAGAGGTGTGGCAGAGAACTGATGATATATTCTTGAGTCAAGGGAAGTATACAATTGATATTTTGAAGGAGATTTGGGATGTTGGAATATAAGTCCATGGCCACACCGATGGTGTCAAATCTGAAGAAGTTGAGTGAGTCTTCTTCTGATTCAGACCTGATTGATTTGACTATGTATAGACAGCTGATTGTATAATTGATGTATTTGGTTAACACTAGACAATATATTTTCTATTTATCGAGTGCTCTTAGCCAATTAATGAGTTAGCCGAGACAGTTGCATTGGGTAGCTATGAAGCATGTGTTGAGATACTTGTGAGGCACAGTTGGATATGGCTTGAGATATGCTTCTAGTATTGACATGAGATTGCAGAGATATGTTGATTCTAATTCGGCAAGGAGCGTTGTGGATACGAAGAGCACCTTAGGGTGTTGCTTTAGTTTAGGGTCTACCATGGTTTCCTGGTGTAGCAAGAAACAGAATTATGTGGCATTGAGTAGCATAGAAGCCAAGTATATTGCAGTATGTATGGAAGTACGTGAAGTAGTGTGACTTGGGAAGTTCCTTAAAATATTTTTTGGATAGATGTTGGATCCCACCGTGATTCGTTGTGATAACCAGAGTTGTGTGAAGCTCTCAGAGAATCCAATATCTCTTGATAAATCAAAACATGTCGAGATCAAGTTTCATTACATTCGAGATATGGTGCAAAGGAAAGCAGTGTTGGTGCAATAGCTTCCTACAAATGAGTTGATTGTATATGTTCTCACCAAGCCCCTTGCCAAGTCAAAGTTTAAGTACTTATGTGATGAAATTGGAGTGGTAGAGAATATCCCTCTCACTAAAAGGGAGTGTTGATGGTTGCAGCTTCGTGAGACATTCTCCAAGTCGTACTCCTCAATGGAATGAGCCAGGTTGACCTATGATGATATATTGGGTTGGTTCCCAGTGACCCTTGAGGTGAATCTCAAGCGGTTGGGATATTATACTGGGTTGGTGCCCAGCAACCCGTGGGGTGTATCCCATGTGGTTGGGATATTTTCCAAGTCGTACTCCTCGATGGATTGAGTTGGGTTGACCTGTGATGATACTCCTCGATGGATTGAGTTGAGTATGACACTTATCGATGGACTAATCAGTTGTATTTGGTTGGTGCCCAATGACCCTTGGATTATAGCCCAAGAGGTTGGGATATTATACTGGTTTGGTGCCCAATGACCCTTGGTATGTATCCCAAGTGGTTGGGATACTATGGGTTGTAGCCCATTGTCCCTTGTGGTTGTAGCCCTTGTGGACATGTCTTGTGGTTGTATCCCTTGTGGACACATCTTGTGGTTGTAGCCCTTGACGATGATGACACACACTATGTGGTTGTATCCCTTGATGATGATGACACACACTATGTGGTTGTAGCCCTAATGTATTCTAGTGGGTTGTAGCCCTAGTGTTTTCTAGTGGGTTGTATCCCCTTGACGAGATGATAGGTCAACCTTGGTTGTAGCCATGTATGACGTGATGATGCTACATGTAGCATGGTATAAATGACCATGGCATGATCTAAGGACCATGGCATAGCCTATGGGGATATGAGGACCAGAGGAGAACATCATGGAGAATACCTCCCTAGCTAAGAAGGAGTGTTGATTTTTTTGGTAGCAGCAGGAGGTATTCACCTCCTGGACAACTTTTCTTGGAGATGAATATGCCAAGAAGTCAGAGGAAAACCATTGAACATATCAAAGAAGCCTTAGAATAAATTAGAAGATCTCAGAAGAGAAGTCGGCCCCATAGAACAATAATAAATAAGAAATATAATGCTCCAAACATAAATTCGGCTCAAGAAGAAATAGACAAAGTGAAAATATAATTTGTAGAAGACAAGTCGGCCCTACTTGAAGAGACAATTGTTTAGAAAATACATATGTCTAGTCCAGTATAAATAAAGGTGACGCCTTCCTCATTTGACACACACACACACACACATCTATAGCAAAAGTATTGTAGAGAACAATAGTTGCAGTTGTCCAGCAAAGGAGGAAGGAAGAAGGGCACAGGTTGGCTATTGTTTCCTGATAACCCTTGCTAGGGTTTATATTTTGTCTTGGTGGTACGCTGGTGGAGGCCAGATACTCTAGCGCTCTGGACAGGGTTTGATGCAGTTGCATTACTAGGTTATCTCTTGTGGAGATAAGTATTCTTCTTTGTTGGTTTTCTCTGGTGGATAGAGTTGGTTCTTGGTTATATTGTGTTGGCAAGGATATTCTCTCTAAGAAAAATTTATTGGGTTTTTCCCCTTGTGAAGAAGAGTTTCCCAGGATATATATTTGTGTGTCTTCTTGTGTTTGTTTACCTGCTTCTTTATGTTTCAGTATATGCTTATTGAATGTGAAAGAAGATTAAATTGCTATGGTAAATCTAATGGTAACTAATTTTATAAAATTCAACAATGCTACCAGTAGCACCAACTTTACTTTTGGTATTAAATCTATGACTTGATTGGAACTGTGGCCTTGACAACAGATACCATTGCAAAAAAAAACTTTGAAATTGACTCTTAAATCAAAAGTGTTGTTAGCTAAAAATCAATTTACTAGTTTTTAAAATAAATTTACATTAAAAAACAAGTTCTCTATGTCATGGGTGCTTATGGAATATAATTCTTTCTTTAGTGAAACAGAAGTTACGATTTTTTTTGGGGGGGGAAATAACATCAAAAAAAAAAACAGTTTTTCAACACAAATGAAAACAATAACCATTTTTTCGTTCAAAATAAAAAAATAACCAATTAAAAAAAAACAATTTTTTTTGAAAAATAAATAAAGAAAAAACAAAAACAAAGTTTAAAAAAAAAAAATTAAAACAACAAATTTTAGAAATTGTTTCTATTAAAAACTAAAGTTAAAAAATAAAATCAAAAACAACTTTAGAAATCAAAAATAATAATAAAAAAAAAATCAAAATTTTAAATGGGGCGGGGAGGGGCGATGTTGGACATCGCCCCCCACTGATTCCATGGGATATTGAGGTTGGAGGGTGATTCCCATCTTCGCCCCTCCCCGCCCCGTTTTAAATTTTAAATTTTTTTTTAATTTTGTTTGTTAATTTTAACATTTGGTTTTTTTTAATTTTGTTTGTTAATTTTAACATTTGGTTTTTTTTTAATTTTGTTTGTTAATTTTAACCTTTGGTTTTTTTTTTATTTTTTTAAATGCTTTTAAATTTTTCTAATTGTTAATTTTTTGTTTTTTAATTCATTTTTGTTTTATTTTTTTTATGTTTAGTACTTTTTTAAGTTTGTTTTTTAACGTCCACTGAGACCAATTGGTCTATCGAACCTTAAGAAGGTAAGAGATTACTTCAATTTCTTTAAAATTGTATTTCTATGCCCAAAAAGCATTGAGAAAAACGTTCCAATATCACCATAGTTTTGATGACTTAGGAGGTTAGGAAGGTCGACAATGTGGAAGATATTTTTAAATTAGGATCTAATATGGGCATAGGCAAGGCAATCCAAGAGGAAGTGTTTTTCATCTTCTACCCACATAGTGTCACAAAGGTGATATATTCTCTCATCCCATGGTATTTTGGGAGTTGTCCAAAGCCAAGTTTCACTATGTAGCTCATGAGAGTTTGTTCTTATTTTAGCAATGTTGATTTTCATCTTTGCACTTTTCAAAACTGAGAGGTAATTTGATCTTCAAAATTAGGGTTGACCACCTCCTTGTAGTATCTTAATTTACTTTTATCCATTGATTCTATATCACACCACATATTCTTCTTAAATTTAGAAGTGATAATATTCGTAATATTATTGATATTCTGCATGGTGGATTCTTCTTGTAATTCCCAATGACTTGTCCAATATTTGGCATCTTTATGCCATCCCCGCTTGAGTCGCTGGTGTTTTTGGCTAGAGTTTGAAGCAATTTTGGGGAGCCTCTTGTCATTGATGTGGTTTATCTTGTTCTTGGATGTTAGGTATCTAATCATAGCAATGCTCTCAATGGAGGAAAGGCTTGCTTCGATGAGAGGGGTAGGATAGGGTGTATTTCCCTTAATTTTGAGATTATAAGTTATAAAATTATTTTGGAACTATCCTATCTTTCTCCAGGATTATCTAGATATACTGCAACCCCAAACTTCACATCCATGTAAGATAACTAGAGTGACAAGAGTGTGAAAGAGGAGATTTTTTTAATCCCAAAGCCAAAGGTTTGTTGATTTACAATTGTTTTTTAGCCCATAATAGGATTTCCACCCTCTAGTTATCCTTTTTTCAACTATATAGTTCCAATTGAGCTAGTGGTGGATATCAATTCCAAGATACTTGTATGAAGGCACTTCCTTTGAGTTATTGTTGTCATAAAAAAAAAATTATCGTAGGTGATCATTTTGGATTTAATTATCATAACCTTTGTTTTGTCAGTGTTCACAGTCATGCCCATGTTATAATAGAATCCCTTTAGGGTTATTAGTTGCTTACCTAGGTCATAGGAACTCTTTTCCATAAGAACAATATCGTCGGCATAAATAAGGAGGATGATGACTATACTAGTGACAGTCGGGCCAACACAGCCTGTGTCCTCCAAACAATCTTCTAACTTATCAATATAGATGTCGAAAAGGGTAGGGGATAAGGGACAGCCTTTCTACTCCTATATTACAATTAATTTCTTCTAACCAACCCTCAATGTTCCTAAACTTGGTAATAACTTTCTCATATAGTCTTATTGCAGAAGCACTTAACTCAAAAGGGACTTTAAGCTCTTCTAACATATTCCAAAGGTTAGTCATAGGCATGGTGTCAAAATATTTTCTAAAATAAATGAAACAAAAAAGGAGATCGGTTTTATCATTACGACACTCCTCTACAATGATCCTAATTGTAACAAGGTGGTCCATAGTGGAATGGTAACCTCTAAACCTAGCCTGGCCTCTATCTCTTTTTCCATGGTTGTCTAGCCATGTTTCGATCTTCTTTTCCAAAATACTTACATATAGCCTAGTGAAATGGGGCTAATCATAATGGTCCTATAATTAGAGGGATTGCTTTTATCCCCACTTTTTAAAAATAGGTACAATGAGGCTTTGAGTCCAAGGTTTTGGGAAGTCTTGTTGGATAGCTAAATTGAAGATCTTATGTATGTGAGGGATGAGGATAGGTCCTCCAATTTTTTATATTTCAGCTTGGTAACCTTTGATGTCCTTAGATTTTCCTTTTGAGAATAGCTTAACCCAAAACTTAATGTATTTTATACACTTCATCCTTTGTAGAGTTGTTTGGCATGTTGTCCATGACATTAGGGGATTCATACAAATTTTTAAGGTAGAAATTCCAATCCTTCAAGGGAATCTTATTGTTTTCTTTATATTTGTGAGTTAGAATTTTCCTCCAAAATTTCTTAGGATCTATCTTAAATAGGTGCAAAAGATTCTCTTGATTTCTATGTGTATAGTCTTTTTTTTTGTTTAATTAAGGTTTTGTATGTATTTATCTCATCAGATTTTAAATATGCATTGGAAGCATCCCTAATGGTTTTTTTAGCAATTTTACATTCATTATCGTACCAAGGGTTATTTGTACCATTTTTATTTTTATGTGGTACCTCAATAGAGAAATTGTTAATTGGCATAGAGAGGGTTGATGTAAAATTCTAATAGTCAACTTCAGTAGTATTCTGATATGATATGAGTTTTAAAGCATTGCTTAAGTCTTTTAAGAAGAAATCAACTTTTTTTTGTCAAAAAGTAAGTTCCTTTGGTTGTCAAAGTGCTCCTCTACAGATCTTTTGTGCACGAAAAAGTTAAGAGTTAGGGTTAGAGGTCTATGATCAGAGTCAGGTTCATGGTCATCTAAGAGATCAGAGTTTACTATTTTGTTGTATATGGGGATATCCGATATTATATAATCAACAACACTACTACCCAGCCCATGGATACAAGTTATCATGTTAGAATTTGGAAACTTCTTTAGACCATTGCAAATTATTAAATCTTGAGAACTACAGAGCCTGATTAACTCGGTACCAAAAAAAAAATCGATCAAGTCTTGATAGTTTATTTTGTAACTATTGTCTAATACAAGGTCCTCATCTAACCAAAGAGGATTAGGGTTGGAGTCATTCCTTAAAATAATAGCTTGATTGGTTGCAATTCTAGCATTAAAGTCTCTTAACAGGAGGATACTACCTTCATTTTTCATATTGTAGATATCTTGCTCTAAGTTTTTGTAGGGACAATTCTTATCTAGATTGCTTTTTGTATAAAAAGTAGAGTTAATAGGTGTGAAATAACATATTGATATATAATATTATTAGTGTTAATATCATATATCTCCATCCATATGTATTGATTGAGAGGATATTTCTTATGAAGTCAGATATGAGGAGACATGTTTGTTTTTACGTAACATTGTTGGCCCTTGGTCAAGTATTATGGAAGAAAGAAAAGATTAAGGAAGAGGAAAGACAAAGTATGAAGTGCACGGAAGGCACACAAACCAAGGAAGGGTAAGTGGTTAAAGAAGGATAAAAGAAGGAACGAAGTAAAGGAAAGCAACACATTGAAACAGAATATCAAGGAAGACAAAGCAGCAAAGAAGATATACCACTGAAAAGTCAGCAAGCAAAAGAAGACATTAATGGGTGATCTAGAGCACCTCACGGAGAAGAAGGAAGAACAGGTCGGCGAAGTCCTTAAAATTAGGGTTATGCGGATCTAGGGTTTTGGCAATGTGGATTTACGGTTTTGGACACCTGGGCTTCGGTCTAAGGTTTTCTAAGGGGCATGAAATGTATAAATAAAGGTCAAGAAGACTTGAGAGAGAGATTTAATAGTGAGATTGAGAGGTAGAAGTGTTATGTTTTAGAGTATCCTTGTGCTTTGGGTCTCCAGTTGGGTGCGAAGATCTACTCTACAGCTAGGTGAGCAAGGATAGGGAATACAAAGGAAGAGAGGGAAGGATATGTAGCTAAGTGCGCATATAGAATTGTATATTCTCATTTAATTGATCAATAAACATAGTTTTGTGGATGTAGCCCTAGGCAGAGGGTGAACCATATAAAATATGGTTGTCTATGTGGTTAATGTTGTGTTATTTGTTATCTTTATATTGTTATTGCACTGTTATTTTCCCTACTGAATATAAGAAGATATAACTGACGTTGTGAAGTTAAGCTTAATATTGTTAAGAATATCTATGTTATCTTACATTGTTGTTCTAGAATCATCTTGCACTTCCTCTGGTTGTAGACACATGTGTCATGCAACTCCCCTATTGCTACTTCAGGTGAGACTTCATCTTCTTTACAGGTGTTTCCGTAAGGGCCATTAGTTAGGGTTTGTTGGTGCATTGTTAGAGTTGAACCCTGGGTCTGCCCCTGTGCCAACAAATGGTTCTATTACCGGGACCGGGATATCCTTGAGGGAATTTCAAGGTGGTTTCCATCGAAGACAGAGATTCATAAGTAGATAGAAGTACAAGAAAGGGACTTCGTCATAGCTCATAACAAGAACCCTATCATTAGTACAGAAGACCGGTTGGAGAGGTACATCTTTAATGATGTGCACAATATTTTCTTTGCTGGAGTTCATCAGGAGTTGTACGAGTGGTTAGCCAGACTAGTAGACACTCAATTTGAAATCAGATCTAGACCACCTGTGGTTTGGACGACGGTGTTGATTAAGAAAGTCAAGGAAGTTGATAATGTTGTGTCTAGTGTGGTGGATTTTTAGTTTGATGGCACTATTGGAGTGTACATTATTGAATTTTCTATTGACAGAGTTGAATCATATAGTCAAGCAGAGAGGTATTTCTTCAAGGGACCTAGAGGAAATTTTCTACACTTTTTGAAGCCGAAGATTAAGATGCTATTGCATGAGAATAATATTTTGAAGATACAGTAATGAGTTGGATTTTAAAGCTAATGTTCAAGAACTTAGACAGTGACAATGAAACACAGGTTGGACACACATGCAGTGGGAGATCATTCAGAAAGGTTCCTTTTGTGAACCTGTTTAAGCAGAGTTATGGGCCATTGGCACAAGACAAACATTTCTACAATAGAGAAGAAGTAGGGTGATCAGACGAAGAGTATTCAGAGTTCGCAAGGGTAGAGGAAGTAGAGACTGAAGAACTTCGTCGAGAAGAACCGGAAACTTCAGGGATTGCGCCTACTATTGAAGAAAGTATTACTACTCCTCCTATTGTTTTAGCAGTAGTAAGTAACCAGAGTAATCATAGCACTCATAGTACTATTACAAGTAGTTTAGTACATACTCAGTCAAGAAACCAAGGAAGATCCATGGAAAATGAAATGATGTTACCCATTTTCAAAGGATATGGATCTGAGGATCCTGACCAGCACTGGTTCTTATGTGAAGTTGTTTAGAGTATTAAGAAAGGCATCAATGAAGATGTTAAGAGAGATCAGTTTAGTACTACCTTGAGGGATCATGCATTGATCTGGTATATGAATTTTGTTACAATATATGTACATCCTAAACCAATTAATGACATTAAGACTACGTTGAGTGCAGATTTCAAGAAGCCTAAGTCGGAGTCACAGTTCATTACAGAGTTGAAGGAAATCAAGTAGAAGGTGATTGAACCTGTTTGGGAATTTGATCATAGGTTTAAGACCATGATAGGCCATTTAAGTTTTCAGATTCCAGATAAACAGCATAAGGAATGGTTCATCATTTCCCTCCTGCCACACATTAGAGTTCCTCTAATGAAATCGAAGGTCGCTTCGCAGGATGAGGAATTAGAGATTTCCATGAAACTAGAAGCAGCCCCTGTAGCAGAATCCAGTCCAAGTATGAGTCATATTTTGAATCAATTAACTAGTTTCTCTTTACAGTTTGAAGACATGAAGAAAGATAAAGGAAAGGAGAAAAGACAAGACACCTAGTGTATCAGATGTAAAGCATAGGGCCATGACACAGAGCATTGTCCTTTATTTAATGAATACTTGGCCTCTGGAGCTCCTAACTCTTTGAAGTGGGATACTTTACCATGGTGTGAGGTATGTACAACTAAACATCATCCTGGTGAATGTTATTATATGCAGAAATATGTCCAGACACCCACCAATATTTATTGGACATTCTGCAAATCTGTGGGGCATGATGAGAAGCATTGTAGGGATTATGACCTCATTCATGAAAGGTCAAGGGATGCATATAGAATTCAAGGAGAATTACAACAAGAAGGTAATGTTGCACAATTCAATTCCCCATGAAGAGGAAACTTCAATCCTCGCGGTGGGTTCAGAGGAAGAGGACGAGGAGGAGGCATGGGTTGAAGTTGAGGCTAGATTATTTTCTATAACTGCACCCAGCCAGGTCATTTGGCAAGGGATTATCAGAACCCTTGTAATACTTGCATCTATTGTAATTCATTTGACCATGTCATTGAAGACTATCCAGTATTGTTAACTGAAGTTCAAGAAATATGAGGTGGAAACCAGCAAGTCCAACTAATATCAGTTGAACCTCGCGGTGAGGAACCTAGAGTCGCTATCATTACTAGAGGAGGTGATGTCACAGGAGAAGACAAGGTGACTCCAGGAAAGACTACAGATGGATCATGGATCAGAAGAGCTTCAGAGAAGGCGCCATTGTTTGATCCTAGGAAAGAAAAGCATACTTTTGAAGAAGCAAGAAGATAATTTGTAGGTGAACAGGTTTCTTCATCTAAGGCAAAACCGTAAGTAAGGGAATGTGAAATGCCTCTAGCATTTGATTAGTCTTCCCTACCTAGACAAGGAAAAGAGGTAAGAAAGCTTGTGGGTTTCTTGTATACTTGTATTAATTTGATTAAAGATGAAATAGTTGTGTAGGAACTACAACACCTGATAAGACAGTATGAAATTGGAAGAGTAGATCCTCTGTTGAATAGAGTTGTGAATCAAGTATCTAGAAAAAGGAGGAAAAGCAAGGAACTGCACCTTAGTGCTCAAATTAGAGACTACGACATAGACTATGTGGTCCTCGACCTAGGATCAGAAGTAAATGTTATGACGAAGTAGACTTGGGCATTGATGGGAAAACCTAAATTGATTTACTCCCCTATTGGTCTCAGGATGGCTAATCAATAGGCGGTGATCCCCTTTGGAAGACTAGAGCATGTCCCTCTAGACATCAACAGAGTGAGGACATTTTGAGACTTCGAAGTGACCAAGATTGTTGATGATAGTTTCCCCTATCCTATGTTGTTGGGTATTGATTGGGATTTCAACAATTTGACTGTTGTTGACCTAAACAATAGAAGAATGACATTTGAAGGTGATGGCCTTAGGGTCATTGCACCTCTTGACCCTGATGAAGGTCGTAGATACACAAAACCGATAAGAGAAGAAGATTGTGCCTATGAGCTAGAGAACATCTATAAATCAACAACAGGATAGTAGGATTATATTAACCCCAAAACAAATGGAAATCTAAGTTGGCGAAGTGAAAGTGCATGCTCATCAGATTCAAAAGAAGCATTGGAAAATTGGCAGAACATAATGTATGAAGTCTCTACGTGGAGGTGTGCCAGATTGACTAAGGCAATTCATTGGATTGGCACAGAAGTAAGTAATCTTTCTACATTTGATGGCTTAAATAATTTAGAGACATTTATACTTGAATTTGAAGGAATTGTACCAATACAACAGAGGTTGTTGGCACTAGATGAGGCCTTGAAAACAACGCCATCTAGATGGTGGGAAACCCACAAGAAGAACATCGTGAAGTGGGTACAATGTCACACCTTGTTGTTAGTGTGCTTTTCAGACCAAGATGAAGGTTGCAAAGTTTGATACATGGGTCAGAATTGTCCTAAGAACTATGTGCGAAGTTGTGAGGAAGCATGGAGCAACATTCCTAAATAACAATGGGTGCATAGGTTCATTAACACATGAGATACTACGCCTATCAACTGGTATCTTCAAGCAAAACTGTGATTAGCCATTACAGATCGGTATGGTATGACCCAAAACTTTATAGCTACATTCTTATTTGAAAGTCAGTACCCCACAATAGATCAGGATTTACAAATTGTAATACAAAAGGTCTTTGAGGAAGCACCTAACCTCCCTCTTGAACAAGAAGAAGATGAATGGATTGCGCCTCATCAGTGGTTACAGGGTTGTTATAATATTAATGTTGATAAGGATGATGACCCTAGGAATGTGAACATTTCAGAAACTGAAGGACAAAGAGATATAGAAGGGTCGGGGATTGAATTACCTTTTTTTGGGTAGCCTATGAAAATTAAGAAAGTCAATATTGGAACAGAGTAAGCACCTAAGTTGGAAAATGTTGGAGACTATTGGGATGATGCTACTATTAGTAAGATTATAGAACTATTGCATGAGTATCGGGACTTGTTTCCAACCAAGTTCACGGACATGAAAGGCATTAAAGGGCCTATGGGAGAAATGAATATTCCTTTGAAAGCAGAGGCCTTACAGACTGAATCCCAAGTACAAGCAAAAAGTTAAGATTGAATTAGATAGAATTTTGGAAGCAGGAATCATAGAACCAGTTGAAGAATCTGAATGGATCATCCCTATGGTGGTCCAAGATAAGAAGTCGGGAGAAATAAAAATCTGTGTAGATCTAAGGAAATTGAATGATGCATGTTTACATGATCCATTTCCTACACCTTTTACTGATGAAGTTCTAGATAATGTAGGAGGGCAGGAAGTTTATTCATTCATAGATGGATTTTCAGGCTATCACTAGATCAGAATTGCTAAGGAGGACATACATAAGACTACATTTGCAATGGAATGGGGTTATTTTTAGTACATTGTGATGCCTTTTGGTTTGAATAATGCACCAGCCATCTTTTCCAGGGTAGTGGTCGAAGCCATTAAGGAACTTTTACATAATTTTTTGGAGGCATACTTTGATGACTGGACCATTTTTAGTCTACTGAAAGATCATATTGAATGTTTGATATTAATGTTAGATAAGTGCAGGCAATGTCAGATTTCCCTGAACTTGAAGAAGTGTATTTTCTTTTCACGTTTTGGAATGTTGTTAGGACACATTGTGTGTAAACAGGGATTGTTGGTAGATCCTTCCAAGATTTCTATCATTGTTGATCTACCTCTTCCTGCTTCAGTTAGATTGTTGTGCACTGCATTGGGACACACTAGATATTGTAGAAATTTTATTAAGGGTTACACACAGATAACAACACCTATGGAAAATATTTTAAAGAAGGATAGTAAGTTTCAAAGGACAAAGGAATGCCAGCAAAGCTTCAACACACTAAAGCAGAAAATGGTCATTGCACCTATTTTGGTTTTTCCGGATTGAAGTAAGGAATTCCATGTTCATGTCGATGCTTCATCCATTGCATTAGGAGCATTTTTAGCATAGCCAGGTGCAGGAGATATTGACCATCCTATAGCCTTTGCTAGCAAGAATCTTTCTACATCTGAAATGAATTATACTACCACTGAAAGAGAAGGCTTAGCTATGGTATATGCGCTGCAGAAGTTTAGACACTACTTGTTGGGAGGACATTTTAATATGTTTACTCATCATTCTACATTGAAGTACTTAGTCAACAAGTCAGTGTTGGGGGGAAGAATATGAAGATGGGTATTATTATTCCAGGAGTACAACTTTGAGATCGTGTTCAAGCCAGGAAGAATGAATAAGGGACCTGACCACTTATCCAGGTTAGAACATGATGAGGAACCTACCAGTTTGGATGATACACTACCAGATGCACAGTTGTTGGCTATCAGGAAAGTTGATGATTACTTCACCGAGATAGTGTAGTTCTTGTCCATAGGAATGGCACCTTATGAGTATACAGTTATTCAAAAGAAACAGTTGGTAGTCTGCGTTGTAGATTTTCAACTTATAGGTGGATAGTTATATAAGATGGGACCAGATGAGATATTAAGAAGATGTGTTATGGAGTCAGAAAGACCATTTATCCTTGCAAAAGCACATGAAGGCATCGCAGGAGGACAATATGAAGGGAAAGAAATAGCGTAAAAGGTCCTCAAAGCTAGCCTCTGATGTCCCACTTTGCATAAGGATGCTAAGGAATACTACAGAGCCTGCGATGTATGTCAATGAATAGGGAAGCCTTCTAGAAGGGATGAGGTGTCTTTAGCACCTCAGTTAACTTTACAAGCATTTGAGAAATGGGATATTGACTTTGTGGGACCTATCAACCCACCAAGAAAGTGCACAGGAGATCAATACATTATCATTGCTACAGAGTATTTGACCAGATGGGCAGAAGCAGGACTAGTTAAGGATTGTAATGCAACTACAGCTTTGCAGCTCATCTTTGAGGATATTATAACCAGATTTGGATGCCCGAATATCCTTATGAGTGATCAAGGCACACACTTCATTAACAAAACTATTGAATCTTTGACCTAGAATTTTGAAGTTCACCATCAGAAGAGCACACCATACCACCCACAGGAGAATGGTATAGTCGAAGATTTCAATAAGATCTTGGAGACAACATTGACTAAGATTTGCAGTGTTAACAAAGATGATTGGATTTGAGAATTCCAATAGTGTTATGGGCTTATCGAACTACTTGCAAAAATTTGACAACACAAACTCCCTTCAAGTAAGTTTATGGCCTAGAAGCAGCGGTACCTATGGAATATTTGGTTCCTAGTTTACGAATTGCAGCATTTACAGGTATGGATGACGTCGACGTTGTTCAATAAAGGCTCGTGTAGTTGATAGAATTAGAGGAAGATAGGTTCATTGCAGGATTTCATCACTAGGTACAAAAAGAACGAGAAAAGGCTTACCATGACAGACATATCAAGAAGAAATCATTTAAACAAGGAGATTTGGTAATTTTATATGACAGTAAGTTCATGAAGCATCCAGGAAAGTTCAGGACACATTGACTTGGGTCATTCACAGTTGCATATGTTACAGAGGGTGGAGATGTGTAGTTGAAGACTCTTAATGGAGAATGGAAGGATGGTTTAGTAAATGGGAGTCAGTTGAAGATGTATTATGACAACCAGTTGCCTCGCAACTCTAAGTAAAAGCAAAGGAAGAAGGTTCTAGGTACCAGGTGTAGTTGAAATTAGGTAACATACACAGAAAATATAGTATGCACGTGATAGGAGGGACAAAGCAGAAAGCACAAGCTACTCTGTGCAGCCTACAGTCGAAGTAATATAGAAGGCTCAACCCTGCAGTGACTCGGGACAAGTCGCATGTGAGTGTTGGGGACCTATTGGCACTTGGTCAAGTGTTATGCAAGAAAGTGAAGATTAAGGAAGAGGAAATACAAAGTATGAAGTGCACAGAAGGCACACAAACTGAGGAGGGTCGAAGTGTTTAAAGAAGCATAAAAGAAGGAACGAAGTAAAGGAAATCAAGTCATTGAAAGAGAAGATCAAGGAAGACAAAGAAGCAAAGAAGATAGACCCGGGACAAGTTAGCAAGTGGAAGAAGACATTAATGGGTGCTTTTGAGAACCTCATGGAGAAGAAGGAAGAACAGGTCGGCGAAGTCCTTAAAATTAGGGTTATGTGGATCTAGGGTTTTGGAAATGTGGATTTAGGGTTTTGGACACCTGGGCTTCAATATAGGGTTTTCTAAGGGGCATGAAATGTATAAATAAATGTCAAGAAGACTTGAGAGAGAGAGTTAATAGTGAGATTGATAGGTAGAAGTGTTATGTTTTAGAGTAACCTTGTGCTTTGGGTCTTCAGCTGGGTGGGAAGATCTAATCTGTAGCTAGGTGTGTAGGGATAAGGAATATGGAGGAAGAGACGGAAGGAGCTACTGCTGAGTGCATATATAGAACTGTGTATTCTCATATAATTGATCAATAAACATAGTTATGTGGACGTAGCCCTAGGCAGAGGGTGAACCATGTAAAATCATGTTGTTCTATGTGGTTATTGTTGTGTTATTTGTTATCTGTATATTGTTATTGCACTGTTATTTTCCCTATTGAAGATAAGAAGATATAACCAATGTTGCGAAGTTAAGCTTAATACTTTTAAGAATCTCTAGGTTATCTTGCGTTGTTGTTCTAGAATCATCTTGCACTTCCTCTGGTTGTAGACACATGTGTCCTGTAACTCCCATATCGCTACTTCGGGTGAGACTTCATCTGCTTCGCAGGTGCTGCCGGAAGGGCCAGTAGTTAGGGTTTGTTGGTGCATTGTTAGAGTTGAACCCTGGGTCTGCCCCTGTGCCAACAAACATGCTATGCCTCCAATCCCTCGATAAGAGGACTTCTTGTTCCATGTGGACCACAAAACAAATCCTTCGATATTAGGGACATTACATTATTTTTTCTCCCAAGTTTCAACCAAGAGAATAATGTCAATGTCACTCGAGATCCAACTGAGTATAGGCCCTTTACTCCATGGAAAACCACAATAATTCCAAAAGAGGATCCGGAGTGTCTCAAATTTCTATTTATCATTGTACTTTTGGTCTCTATCCCTAATAATAGATTTTTGGTACTTAATTATTGTTGATGTTTGGACAACATTGGGAAGACATTCTCTTAGAATAATAATTAATAATATAATTATTGATTATTAAATATCATATATAATAAGTAAATGATAATAATATATAGTTATTGATTATTCAAGAGACGCGTCCTTTCATGGATGGTCACCATATGTTCTATATATATGGAACACTCATCATTGTAATAATATATCGATCGTATCTCATATGAAGAAAAACAACATGGTATCAGAGCAGGACTCGGCTTGAATCTTTCACATGAGGGCCCAGGAAAATGAGAGTAGAGTAAAATGATGGGAGTGTTAAATTTATGTGGTTGTTACAATCTCTATGTACAACATTTTTACTTTTTACTCATACCCAATTTATAGAAAGAATTCCATCAATTATGGTGGGCAATAATTTCTAGTAAAAATGTATAATTACCTAAATATGAGGAATGTACTGCATATTTACTTCTACCTATATTTATGCAAAGAATGGCATGAATTATGAAGGAACAATTTAATAAAGTCAAATTCTATGTGGATGGATTATAACCAAATTAATATTTGGGTAGTTACAAAGGTATTCTCCAACTATTTATAAGAAAAAAAAAAAATCAATCTAATATTACTATAAAAAGACACAACAATAGACACACGTAATTTTTTCTCTCTCACGCGTGGGAAGTGATCTAAGGAAGAGACCGAAGTTTCTAAGTAGTTGAAATTTTTCGAGTTACTAAGTAATGTTCTAGAGTTTACTAAACTAATATTGTATATCATTGGAAGTAATTACCACTTGCGGAAAATTGTGCTTGTCTAATTTAGCACTAGAAAATCAACATGGTTATCCGTATGACATCGAGTATATGATGGATGTATGTTGGTCATAGTATAAGACACATCATTTGCAGGTTCATTGAATATAGTTGTGTAAATACATGTTTTCCATTGCATCGACATAATGTGAATTTTCTCCCTGGATTGCTCAGTGGATCTATTTGTTGTGTAAGATTTTCATGGAAGTACCTATGTGGAAATGTTGATATAGAAAACATTGTGTGAAAGATATTCTCTTATGAGGCTGAGAGATTCTTGATCTCACTGATATCTTTGTGAGATTCATTGAAATGATTATGAGTAATAAATATTTCCATATGGAGACCAATGGAAGAAAATACTACACAACTATTTGAATTTAAGCGTAAGTGTCAATCCATGGCATGGGTGTTGTTGGTGTTCTATATCAACATGAGTATTTGGTGAGGAGTGATCGATATGGACATGAGAAGAAGTGACAAACCCTCCTTAGTCAAGATCACATGAAGCTTGTGTCAATGTGTTGATGTTTGAGGCAACATCGTGAGACATTCTCCTCGGAGTGTCATGTGTGGACTAGTAGGGGGGAATGTATACTTTATATTAGTGTGCCTCGGATAGTCAAATGAATGAACGAAGACATTAGTTTCACGAAGAAACCGAGATATGTCTTAAAAGACATTGTTTTCACGAAGAAACCTCGATATGTCTTAAAAGACATTGGTTTCACGAAGAAACCTCGATATGTCTTAAAATACATTGGTTCCATGAGGGAACCTTGATATGTCTTAGACATTTGTTCCACGAGGGAACCACGAGATGTCTAGTATGGACACAGTTCATGATTGAAGCCTGAGGTTGGACACTTCAAGATATTTGGGTGTCCAATATACATTCATGTACCCAACGAGAAAAGGACCAAGCTAGACCCTTCGGGAAGAAAGCATACAATTGTGCGGTATAGCAAGTCTTTGAACGCATATCGGATCTACATCCATGGTCAGAGACAGATTGAGGTTAGAAGAGATGTTACCCTTGAGGAGGAGGTATCCTTCATGAGATATAGAGGATCTAACATGGATATTGATAGTGAGAGACATGAAGAGATGGTGCCTTCTCCCCCTCATGCTCCAGTTGTTCAGAGGGAGACAAATGATCCTATTGATCAAATTGATCATGTTAATATTATAGCTCCAATTGATGTTCCTGGAGATATTGTAGTAGGTCGGAAGAGACCTACATGGGATCTTCATCTTTTGAAGGAGGCATAAGGACATGCAACTCCTCATGGTACCTTCCAAGAGAGAAAGAGATATCAAAGATATTCATGCTATGTTGCATTTATGAGCCACAAAATTGATTCTGAGCCTTCCTATTATGAGGAGGCAACTACTCATCTAGTATGGAGAGATGTCATGATAGAGGAGTATAAATCCATCATGAAGAAATGGTGTGTGGGATAATGTTTTGAGACATGAGGGGAAGTCTGTAGTGACTTCCAAATAGATCTATAAGATCAAACACATAGTTGACAGAAGCATTAAGAGGCCAAACATGAGATTGTTGCTAGAGGATTCTCTCATGTGGAGGGAATAGATTATGAGGAGAAATTTTTTCATGTCTCTCGATACACTTATATATGGATGATTATTGCCCCTGAAGAATCCATGGGTTGGAGAGTACATCAAATGGATTTGAATATATCCTTTCCCAATGGAGAGATTGAGGAAGAAGTATACATTGAGTAGACAGATGGTTTCATGATACATGAGAAGGAGTCACATGTATGCATGTTGAAGAAGGTCATGTATGGACTCAAGCAGACACCTTGAGCTTGGTATGCGAGGATTGATGGAAACCTAATGATTTTGGGCTTCAACAAAAGTATTTTTGATCCCAACCTGTACTACACGAATTTTAATAGTGAGTCCTTGATTTTGGTCCTCTACATTGATGATTTATTGCTCATAGGTACATAGAGCCTTATTGTTTAATGTAAGTATGCATTGGCCTCTAATTTTGAGATGAAGGACCTTTGTATGATGCACTAATTATTGGGACTAGAGGTGTGGTAGAGAACAGATGAGATCTTCCTGAGTGAGGGGAAGTACACAGTTGAGATATTGAAGAAGTTTGGGATGTTAAACTGTAATCCCATGACTACACCAAAGGTGATGAATTTGAAGAAACTAAGTGTGTCTTCTTCTGATTCCGACGAGATTGATCTGACCCTGTACAAATAATTGATTGGATCATTGATGTATCTGGTTAACATTCGACCAAATATTTTCTATGCACTAAGTGCACTTAGCCATTTTATGAGTCAGTCAAGATAGACACACTGGATTGTTGCGAAGCATGTGTTGAGATACCTGTGAGGCACAGTTTGACATGGTCTGAGATATACTTCCAGTATGGATATGATATGGCATGAAGATATTGACTCTAGTTGGGAAGGGAGAGTAGTGGATAGAAAGAGCACCTTCGGGTGTTTCTTCACTTTGGGATCTTCCATGGTTTCTTGGTGTAGTAGGAAATAGACTTCTATGGTTTTGAGCACAGCAGAAGCAGAGTAGGTTGCATTAAGTATGTCAATCCGTGAAGCAGTGTGGCTTCGCAAGATCCTTGCATATTTATCTAAACATGTTCTGGATTCCACCATTATTCATTATGGTAACCAAAGTTGTGTGAAGATCTCAGAGAATCTAGTGTTTCATGAAAAATTGAACCACATTGAGATCAAGTACCATTACATCTAAGACATGGTGCAGAGGAAGGAAGTATTGGTGCAGTACCTTCCTACAGATGAGTAGGTTGTTGATGTTCTTACCAAACCAAGATGAAGTTCTAGTACTTATGTGACAGACTTGGCATGGCAGAGAATGCCTCCCTCGCTGAGAGGGAGTGTTGATGTTTGCAGCTTCCTGAGATATTCTCCAGATCGTACTCCTATGTAACTAAGTTCAGTTGATCTGTGATGACACTTATTCGAGAAGGGATAAGTGTGACACTTATCTGAGAAGGGAAAAGTGTGTTTGGGATTATATCCCAACGTCCCTTATGGAGAGCACATAAGGACGCGTCTCATGTGGAGAGTACACGAGGACATGTCAAAGGAGTTGACTTTGACGTCACACACTATGGGGAGTTGACCCTAGTGTTTCTAAAGGGAGTATCCTCTAGATGTCCACATGGTATTTTCATGTGTGACATACATTCTCCATATTGTAATCCCTTATGAATTGAGTTGATTTGATATGTGAGGACACTTATCCAATAAGGGATAAGTGTGTTTGGGCTTATAGCCCAACGTCCCTTGTGAAGAGCATATGAGGACACGTCCCTTGTGGAGAGCACATGAGGACATGTCAAGGGAGTTGACCTTGACTTCACACACTATGGGGAGTTGACCCTAGTGTTTCTAGAGGGAGTAGACTCTAGAAGTCCACATGGGAGTGTCATGTGTGAAAAACATTCTTCAGATCGTACTCCTCTGTGAATTGAATTGAGTTGGTCTATGAGGACACTTATCCGAGAAGGGATAAGTGGGACACTTATTCAAGAAGGGATAAGTGTACTTGATATTATAGCCCAACATCCCTTGTGGAGAGAACATGAGGACATGTCAAGGGAGTTGACCTTGACGTCACACACTATGGGGAGTTGACCCTAAGTGTTCCTAGAGGGAGTAACCTCTAGAAGTCCACATGGGAGTGCCATGTGTGACAAACCTTTTGCTACTATGGTGGTTGTGTACCACTAGCAGAGACTGCATGTCTCTGGAAAGTAGTTTTGGACTAGTATAGAAAGATACCTCCCTAGCTAAGAGGAAGTGTTGATGTTTCAGCATCGGTCGGACCTTCTCCTAGATTGGGCTGCAGACCAAGGAAGATAGGATACATTTATCATAAAGGTGAACTCGTGGTAAATGGGCCTAGACGTAGTCCTTTCTTTATCATGACAAGGAATAATATGGACTCTAGGTTCTTGAAGTGTTTTCCATGTGTCAGTTAGCATCAGGATGACATTCACTCACATGTGTGTACTTGTGGGGAAATATCCTTGTGTGGTCTTTTTCCTAGTCATGGTGATTTGGCAAGGAATAATAGAGACTCAATATGTTATATGCTATTACATGTAGACCCAGAGTGAGACTGACCTTAGAGAGAGTTAATTGGCTTAGAGGGAGATCTGCTGAAGGACTTTCTCCTTAGTTTAGGTGGGAGAGAGATGTCTCCCAAGACTGACAGACAAGTGTCATGAGTCTAGGGTGAAGTTTGTACAATTCAAAGACAAGCTTGGCATGATGCAGAATGTCTCCCTCATTGAGAGGGAGTGTTGATGTTTGGACAACATCGGGAAGATATTCTCTTAGAATAATAATTAATAATATAATTATTGATTATTAAATATCATATATAATAAGTAAATGATAATACTAAATAGTTATTGATTATTCAAGAGACGCATCCTTTCATGGATGGTCACCATATGTTTCCTATATATGAAACACTCATCATTGTAATAATATATTGATCAAATCTCATATGAAGAAAAAAAACAATTATTTCCCATTTCCCTTCCTTTCTACCTTCCTTTATCTTTTGAACCTCCTTCCTTAATTTAGCTTGATCTTCTAGAATGAGGTCTTCATTTATAAATATTGTAGACCCGTTTAAGCTTAGATTTTTACTAAGTATATCATATTTATGGGCATTAGAGATTACCATAACCTGAATCAACCTATCTTTATGTTCAATTGTTTTTCCCAACCTTTTTTCTTCTATAAGGCCAATTGCTTTAATTTGCGATTTGATTTTTTATTTTTCCTTGACTATTGCTAATGTGTCCTCATATTTTTGTTCTTTTATACCAAAAATTATGAGGTTCAAGACTCTCTTGTTACGCTCATGGTCTAACTCTATGAGCTTAATCATTTCCTCTTTGATAGATTTTATATCCAATCTGTGTTCCACACTATTTAGGGCCAAATTGTTAATTAGCTTGTCTTCTAACTCTTCAATTTTGTCCCTAAGATTGTTATTTTCATCCACCTCTTCTTCCTTCATTAATGGTTTTTGTTCTTGGTTTTTTTTTCTATTTCTTATTATCTATCTTCCCTATTGTGTAGATGGGTTTGAAACCCTAGAAGTTTAATGTCCATCTGTCTCTGAATATTATCTTTGAAGGATTTAAATTTATTATCAAGCATTGCTAGTAACTCACTTTGAAGTTTGTCTTCTCTCTCTTCTCTATGTTTTTTTGTTGATTGATGCGGGAGCATTGTCAGCAAGCACGCGTGGCAGGACAACTCAGCACCTGGGAATCATTTCGAAATCTTGAAACGTTGGCAGTTACTAAGAATCTTTCAGAGCTGATCAAAAAATGGAAGAAGATCAAACGCTTGGAAGGGAATGATCACGAGTGATTTAGGAGTTTCACTCCTAGTCTTGAATGTAACTGAACTTAGATAGCAGTTGGGTTTTTTTGTTTTCGAGTAGACAAGTAGTTGGGGGGGGACCCTAAGAACCCTGTGAGATAAATAGAGGTTTGGTACACCCAAATGAGGCTACTACGAGTTAGTAGGAAAATTCTGAAATTTTAGTTGTTGTTTGATCATAGTTGTATCCATTTTACTTTTGAATGAACATAATAGAGGAAAATTGATCCAATGCATGGTATTGTTATTGTTTTGCAATCACCTTTTGTTGTTGTTTTCATGAATGAATGAATCTCTTATGAGTATATGGATTTTTCAAATGTTTGCATAAGTTTCAGTCATTTCTCTTATTGAATCTATGCAAGGTGTGCACATAGTCCGCAAGGTGTGCACACAGTCCTCAAGGAGTGCATTGACAGATTTTGTTTTGACGCAGAAGCTCAGAAGAGATAGTGTAAGTTTCCTTTGCAAGGAGTGCAAAGTGACTTCTGCAAGGCGTGCACAGTCGTCCGCAAGAACTCAAACCTTGTGTAAGAAATTGTTGCAAGAAGTGCACAGTCCCGAGATTCAACTAAGTGTCGAAGTGACTATGTAAGAAATCGAAGAACCAAAGTAAAGGAACGTTGGGAGAGAGAGAAGAATTTATTTTCAAGAAATCCTTTGCTCTGAGTTTGACGAGATCCCTGAAACGCAAGGACTGTGTGGGAGATCGAAATCTTCAAGGATATCGAGCTCATAACGGATAACACTGTCCAAAAGTGTAGACGAAGTCCAAGGGATGGACTCGTAGTTAGAACAAAGGTCGAGACCTTTGGATACTTATAAAATCTTCTAAGTAGAAGGGATTCGGAAGCTCAGGAGGCAAAGTGATAGTGACCATTGGATCGTTGATCTAGAGGATTAAAAACCATCTGATCAAATCAAGGTGTACGAGCCTTAGTGCTTTGCACACGCAGAAGAGGGAACCTACATGAGTTCCAAAGACACGAAGGGGAAATCTAGACCATTGGATCATGGGAGATTGTAGACCATCGATCTAACGCAAGCGGAGTTCGAGGATTCGGACTTCAGAATATTTTCAAGGAGGCTAGGCAAAAACCTCTAAGGGATGAAGTCGCGAAGTGGGAACTCGTGATTTGATCGTAGTCGTCAGATCATGGAAGTTGTGGACCGTCGATCTGACGCAAACAAAGTTCGAGATTTTGGAGTTTGGGGGAACGTGGGTAGTTAACTCCCGGAG
The DNA here is from genome assembly GCA_009831015.1 of Picea engelmannii. Classification (NCBI taxonomy): domain Eukaryota; kingdom Viridiplantae; phylum Streptophyta; class Pinopsida; order Pinales; family Pinaceae; genus Picea; species Picea engelmannii. The sequence continues at coordinate 1,692,646 of ML778726.1, read as the reverse complement.
ACATGAAGTCTCGAAGTGCTTAGTAGTAGGTGTTAATATTATGGTAGCTGCGGGAGGTATTTACCCCCATGTGTGAACCTGACGAGAATAGAAGACTCTGGAAAGCAAGAGAAACCCTAATGAATTGGATAATAACCCTAGAATCCTTGTCGGCTCAAGAAGATAATTTATATTAGGCTATTAGCCTCCAAGAGAAGAAGTTGGCCAGAATTAATAATAATATACTGAACAGACACATACCCAGAAAGAGAAGTCGGCCCCAGTAAACTGGCAGGATTACTATAAATACAGGGCACCATTTCTCATTTGTCATATCTCAGGACTGCAGTTTTCCCAGTTGATGCGCACTGCAGTTGTAGTTGGTGCGCAGGTTTGGAGGAGGGTTGCAGGTGCAGTTGCAGCAGCAGCTAGTTTCAGTATTGGCTTGGATATCTCTTGGCTAGGGTTTGGAACATCTAATCAGTCTTTTGTGATGCACTATCCTTGGGGATTGATGCGCTACTCTTTGTTTGGATATCTAGCCTAGGGTTTTCTTTCAGAGGAATTCTCAGGTCAAGATTAAGGTGCTCGGAGGGAGGCTTCGGCCTGTGGTTGGGTGACGAGGGTATCGTCAATGGTTAAACGAGCACACCATATTCTATATTCTAACAGGTTATGGGCCCACCACCCCTTCAGTCAGCCTAAAACACTAGAAGGAAACATAGCCGCTAGATATTGAGCTCGTTGAGGAACTGTCGCTAGGGTTACTAGCAGGAGTAGCTTCCAAAATCACTGCAGCTAGGGTTACCAGCAGAAGCAGTTGCAGAAACCCTAAACCTCTTGTCGAGGCACCTTAAGTGATGATATTGACCTAATCTCCGGATAGATCAGTGCGCCCTAGCCCAATGCATCTCCTGGTACTCTCAGTAGGCCAAGACGTGAAGTTTGGATTTCCAGTCAAATCTAGGGTTTGACCAAGTCAAGCAAGCCATGACGAACTCTATGAAGTCTGAGAACAAGATAGATGGAGCCTCTAACTTCAGAGCATGGAAGACAAGGATTGACCTCATCCTTGCTAAGAATAAAGTGTTGGATATTGTGAAAGCAAAGATCATGAAGCCAGAGTTTAAAGAAGGAGAAGAGAAGGAACCGCAGAACGTTGCAGCTATGGAGAAGTTCAAAGACGTTGACATTAATGTCATGAGTATCATAGTGGATTCCATAAAAGACCACTTGATACCTTACATCTCCCATCTTGACTCATCAAAGAAGATGTACGATGCCCTAACAAATCTCTTCTCAGTCATAAACATTGGACAAGTTATGAGTCTGAAGAATGAGCTCCGTGACATGAAGATGAATGATGACAACAGCATAACATCATACTTTGTAAGGATCTCCCAGCTAAGAGATCAACTACAAGCTATTGAAGAGATCATTTCAGAAAAGGAATTGGTGAACATAGTACTCAATGGTCTTCCCAAGACATGGGATGCATTTGCCGCAAGCATGAATACAAGGAAGGAGTACCCGACATTTGAAGAACTTTGGACTTGCTATGTTCAAGAAGAATCAAGGATCAATGCAAAAGAGAAGCCCCAAAAGAAGTACGATGATCAAGCCTTCACAGCAAGATTCAAGAACAAAAGGAACAAAAGGAAGTTTGGTTCAAGGAGGAAGCCAAATCAAGAGAAAGACATTTCAGAAATACAATGCTTCAACTGTCAAAAGTACGGTCACTACAAGAACCAGTGTCCTGAGCTAAAGAAAAGGAAAGAGAAGCATGAAGCATCAGTTTCCGAAGAAAAGGAACCTACAAAGAAGACTAAGCAGGATGGAAGAGACTTCTTCTACTAAAAGGTAACAACACTCTTCCTATTCTCTTGTACATATCTGTTGGCAAATATTGAACAAGCAACGAATGCGTGTTGATGGTTGTTGTCATTAATGGAAACAATGGAGACAGCAGGATAAGAAGGATAAAACCCCTTGGGGATTCGGACGTAAAATCTCAGGAGGAACAGCATTGAAGAAAACGCGCACAGCAAGAGCTTACAGAGAAGAAGGAAGACAGAGATCCAGTGACCGTTGGATTCCATTCAAATTTCCCGAAAGGCCGACAACCGTCAGATCTGCAGAAGTTGCGAGGGAGATAAGTCATCAAAGATTCGGGGATCGGGACTTTGAAATGTCCAATTCACTTGACATCGAAAACCCTGAAATCGCGATATGAAATTTCGCGATTTGATCGCAGTCGTCGAGCTAGAAGTGATCTGGACCGTTGAATCTTTGCATGGAGTGCGAGTACAGTTGTGGTTGTGGAGATGACTCAGTAACCGTTAGATCCAAATGCAAGACCCGATCATCGTCGGATCAAGAATAACCTGCACGCCCTTTAAAGAACAAGGAGAAGTGGGAGTAATCGCGATGTGCAAAATCCTGATCTAATCTGAGCCGTCGAGCTAGAAGTGATCTGGACCGTTGAATCCCTGCATGGAGTATTGAGGATTGGGAATCAGCACTTTGCAATGTCAAAATATATTGACAACGAGAAACCCGAAATCGCGATGTGTGATTTCGTGATTCAATCATAACCGTTGAATCCAAAATGCATCCGGACAGTTGATTTTCTTCATCAGAAAATCTGTCTCTGTGTGTATTTTATGTGTGACTGATGATCTTTACTTTTACTGTCCATATGTTGTATGTTGTTGATGACACATGAAGAAAGATTAATAATGTTTTAAAAGGTATAAAATTGTTTAAGCTCACATACAACTG
>ML778726.1:1666133-1682187 GCA_009831015.1 Picea engelmannii | reverse complement strand
AGATGAGGGTTTAAGGTTACTTCTTCCAATTGCAGATCTACATCTCTAATCAGTTTCATTGGAATGTTAGAATGCTTAAGATCATTTTCATCACCTAAGTCTTCTTCAATAACCGAATTTAAATACTGATTAGAGCAAGAGTTCTAGGAGAACGAGGACATTCACCTTGACCCAACATCGAATCTTCTTCCACGATGGTCGAGGACTGAAAATACAATGATTCATAGGAAAAACCAATTTGATTGTCAGTAAGAGCATTTTCAATAGATTCTACCTCCCTTGCTTGTTCAACATTTTTGGATGGATCCCTCTCATCCTGTGAACACAATTATTATTGCAATTGAGTGATAGTATTTGTAACTACTTCATCATTTGCGATTGAATATGACTGGATGCAAGCATCATAGAGGAGATTTAATACAAATGACATGTCATCAAGATTAAATTTACAAAGAACATGATGGATTCTTGTCGAAAATCCTTTTGAAGATGAATCGCCATTGATTAGCAAAGTCTGAAATTCTTCACATAATTGATTGTAATCATAGATTTCAAAAGCATCTAAAAATTCATCTACAAATTGAAACCAATCAAAAATGTGATATGCTGGAAAAGACTCAAACCAATGTTTAATCTGACCCATGAAAGTAAAAGAAAACAATCTGCACAAAACCTTTAAATCAAAAATATCATGCTTGATGCATTTACACCAAAACTTGTTAATATGGTCTTTTGCAGATACATTCCCCCCACTATCAAAGGTGAGTTTGGACAAGAGAAAGATTGTCTTGTTGGGAATATCAAGTAATGAGAAGTGGAAAGCATGTTCCAACACAGTGATTTGGGGAGCCATGAGAAATTAATAAATTTGAAACAAAGACTCCTACAAGGCCAGCTTGTCAGTCTGGCCCTCCTTCTAGAGCCATTTGTTGACGAGCGAAATTGGTCGTCCATCAACTGGAAGAGCGAGTCTGGTCCGGGGTTGTCCAAATAACCCAAGCCGTTTGGTGTAACTCATTCTGACGGGTTTAATGGCTCCGTTAGCCAATCTAAGAATCCTAAAAGAAACGAATAAAAGAGAGAAATAACTAACTAATTACTAAACACTATATATATATGTGTGTGTGTGTGTGTGTGTGTGTGTGTGTGTGTACATATGCTCTAATGTAACTGTAGTAGTTCTATTTAAGCAGAAGATATACAAGTCTCATTTATTTACATGATTTACAAGATGCAAGTTTTAATCGAAACTTATGAAAATCAATGGAAAAATGATTGCTTCTAGGAAGCAGATAAAGAAATCACATAAAAATATTTATTGTTTTCCTTTTATAAATTTAAAGAATATTGCAAAAAAAGTTAATGAAACATGAACATGTGGATAGTCAAAGCTTAACCATACATTCTAGTTTCAATGATATGTAAATGATAGAAAAATACAAAGAAGCTATCATGTCAGTGAATTAGTAAGGTGTATCCAAGCATCTGCATGAGTGGTGAACATCCAACTGCCATGTCCAAGAGAGAAATCTGCAATGAATTTTATGATTGTTTTAAATAAATTCAGAACATGTATTGGCAGCTTAGGTTTTAATGACAGAAAAGGATACACAAACATAAACCTGTAATCTCATAATTATACATGATTACAACAAGATAAATCTAGAAGCAATCTATGAATTTTATCATTCAATTTAAAACTCAAAGATAAATCTCATTATTTAAATCGAAGATATAATCACAGCATTTGTATTTTGATGAAGCAAATGATAGATCATATTTATAATATAAACCTCCTACACATCACAGATCATTTAATCTAAAGATATCAGACCTGCACATGTAATAGGATTAACAACATTATAAACAAAAGGCTAAAGCCAAAATGCATATATGTCGTTCTATTAAGTTTTGGGATCACTTGTCCATTCTGTAGTCCTGGAAGAATTCTTTTAGATAATAGACTTTAAAGATTGGAAAAATTAATATATAAATGATAATAATTAACCATGTATTGACAAAAAAGACTAAAGCTATTTAAATCAATGCATAATCAATTATTCAAATAATATGAATATATTATAATGAAAATAAAACCATTTTACTCACAGGACAAAATCCATTAAGCAACCTGGAATTCCATATTCTTCTTTAAAAATACTTGTCCATTCTCCCAAAGATTCCAGCCATCCATTACTCTATTTGAAAAGAAATAAAAAGTTTACAAAAGCAATAATATACAAAAGAGAAAGAATTAAAATCCTCCTCTCCAATTCTTTGATCCTCATGGCTCTAATCTTTCTCATATATTTATAAAATGAATGAACAGTCTGGGCGTCACTATTAATTTTTGCCACCTGAAATTTGTCTCTAAAAGAGACCCAAATATCTCTCAAATCGTGCATTTGTTTGGGAAAATCTCCACATAGAAGGTAAATGGGTCCATTTTGGTTCTGGGTTTTCAACCGTTTCTTCAAATTCCTCACGGTTTGGTTGTAATCAATTCTGCAAAATTGCTTGTCTGATCTTGACGCCTTTCCAAATTTTATCTGTTTTTGCTCATAAAATTATTTGTAGCAATCCAAAATTATTTTTGGATCAATCATCTTGAATTTATTTGGATAATAAAATCAAGCCATTATCAGATCCGTATAAAATATTTGATAATAGAAACCTGTGAAACAAAAAGAAAGCTAAATTAATAACCTAAAAATTGTGAATAAAACAAAATCTAGAAAAATCAAAAATAAATTTAAACTAACTATAACTTAAAAACAAACATTATTTATAATTTGTTTTCAAATATGCTCTAGAAGCTTCAAGTTAATAGAGAAAAAATATTAATTTTAGTTTTTTACAAAATCAAACAAATGATAAATAATTTTTTTATTATTATTATTTTGAAATGAGATGCAAAATAAAAAAATAATTTAATTAATTAATATCACCAAATGATTTCATGAAAATGAGAAACCAACCAAGATATTATTTGATAAAGTATTGAACACATTATTCAAAATAGTCAAACTTGCTAATGAGCAATAGAATGAACACATAATCATAATTTAAACGAAAGTAAACATTTGATAAAAAATTAATGTTTTTGTTTAAATTGAGATTTTTATGCTCGTTTCTAACTTTTGACATTTACTCTTGTAATAAATGTCTCATACTAAAGTGAATGTCTTAAGTTTGTCTCAAAGCAAGCCAAGGAATGGAACTATTTGAAAAGGTTGATTCTGTAGCTCATTATAATTATCAAGATTCTAATAGGAGCCCTTTAAATTTTGTAAAAATATAAGGGGAGTTGTTGGGGCCCAACAAGGTCCCAATGTATGAAGACAATTTGGATGTTGAAGAGTTGCTAGATTGGATAAGATCCATGGACAAATATTTCGACTATGAAGATGTCGATGAGGAGAAAAGGGTGAGACATGTTGTCACTGGGCTAAAAGGACATGTAGCACTATGGTGGGATGAACTGCAGGCTGAGAGGAGAAGCAAGGGAAAACAAAAGATAAAGAATTGGGATAGAATGGTAGCCAAGATGAAGTTTAAATTCATGCCCAAATATTATAAGATCAATATGTTCAGGAATTTGCAGAACCTGAGACAGAAGGGTATGACAATTAAAGAGTACATAGAGGAGTTCTACAAGATGAACATCATAACTGAAAAAAGAGAGAAAGATGAAGAAAAAGTTGTCAGGTATATAAATGGTCTAAGGTATGAAATCTAAGATGAGATCAGCATGATGTCAGTAAGGAAAGTGGAGGATGCTAATTAGTTTGCATTGAAGGCAAAGGAGAAGTTAGCCAAAAAAAAAAAAATCCAATGAGGAAGAGGTAGGAGCTCGACCCCGAAAAAAGGCAAGGGAGTTGTCCATGACAAGGCACATAAATCCAAAGACGAGACTGAGAAACCACATAGTCACTCAGAAAGAGGAGGAAGTTCTTGAGGAAGACAGGGTGGCGGAAGAAGTTCTTCTAGAGGAAGAGGAAGAGGAAGAAGCAGAGGAGGAGAAGTAAGGTGTTATGCCTGTGGAAAGATAGGTCACATGTCTTGGGAATGTCCCGAGAAAAATAAATAAGGAGGAGGTGAAACTCACATTTCAAAAGCACAGAGAAAGAATGTTGAAGCAAAAGGAGAAGAGGATGGAACATACCTGATGTTGAGAAAGGTTCTCTTAAAACCAAAGGCAGAAGTTGAAAATCTAGTGTAGAGGAACAGTCTATTCAGGATAGCTTGCAAGACTAAAGACAGAGTATGCAAGGTAAATCCATAGAGATGGTGGAAAAATTGGAGCTGGGGACAACTGCACATCCAAAGCCATACAAAGTCTCATGGTTGCAGAAATGACACCAGGTAATGGTTACTAAACAATGCTTGGTTGAATTTAAGATAGGAGGATATAAAGATGAAATTCTATGTGATGTAATTCCCATGGATGTATGCCATATTTTGTTGGGAAGACCATGGCAGTTTGACAGGAATGTCATTCATGATGGGAGGAAGAATACATAAACCTTGGAGAAGAGTGGTAGAACACACATGGTGTTGCCAATAGAGTAGAAGAAAGTGAAGGAGGAAGCCAACACAGGCATACTTCTCATGAGCAGGAAGGAATTCCTGAAAGAAGTCAAGAAAGAACAAGAGATGCAGTTTGTTGTAGTGAGGAAACTGAGAGTTATCCTTACAACTACTTCGATGGATGATTTACCTAAAGAAGTTTAGGAATTGTTGGATAATTTTACTGACATAGTGGTGGATGAGTTGCCTAACTCATTGCCACCCATCAGAAGTATCATCCATCATATTGATTTGATACCAGGAGCAAGTCTACCAAACCAAGCAACATACAGACTGACACCCCGAGAGAATGAGGAGATAAACAACCAAGTCCAGAAATTGTTAGACAAGGGTTTGGTCAGAGAGAGCTTAAGTTCATGCGCAATGCCAAATGTGTTGAGTCCAAAGAAGGATGGAGGATGGATAATCTGTACAGACTCAAGAGCCATCAACAAAATCACCATCATGTATAGATTCCATTTTCCAAGAATGGATGATTTAATGGATTGTTGGAGTGGAGAAAATTTATTTTCTAAGATAGATTTGAAAAGTGGATATCACCATATAAGAATGAGAGAAGGTGATGAGTGGAAGACACCCTTTAAGACAAATGAAGATTTTTATGAGTGGCTTGTTATGCCATTTGGATTAACAAATGCCTCGAGTACTTTTATGAGGTTGATGAATGAAATACTAAAAGATTTCATTGGAAATTTTGTGGTTGTATATCTAGATGATATACTGATCTTTAGCAGGACTAAACAGGATCATTTGAGGCACTTGACACTAGTGATGAGGAGACTACAGCAAGAGAAGTTGTTGATAAACTTGAAGAAGTCCTCTTTTATGAAGACAAAGCTCATTTACTTGGGTTTTGTGATCTCTTCAAATGAACTGAAGATGGATCCAGAGAAGGTGAAATCGATCAAAGAATGGCCATCACCAAGGAGTATGTTTGAGGTAAGAAGCTTCCATGGATTAGCAAGTTTCTATAGGAAGTTCATCAGAGATTTCAGTGGGATTTGTGCACCAATGATGGATACAGTGAAGAAGAGGCACAAGTATTTTAATTGGACAGAGGAGGCTGAGAGGAGCTTCAGTATACTAAAGGAGAAAATAACAGAACGACCAATTCTGGTCTTACCAAATTTTTGAAAAACATTTCAAGTGAGATGTGACGCAAGTGGAGTTGCAATTGGAGCAGTGTTGAGCGAGGATAATAGGCATGTTACCTATTTCAGTGAGAAGTTGAAAGAGACTAAGAGAAAATACTCCACATGTGATACGGAGTTTTATGCCATAATTCAAGCCCTGAAGAAATGGAGACATTACCTTGTCCCACAAGAATTTGTCTTGTATAGCAATAACCAAGATTTACAATTCATAACCAAACAGGAAAAATTGAATCAGAAGCATGCAAAGTGGATTGAGTTTATGAAGAATTTTACTTTTGTCATAAAACATATTGTCAGGAATGCTAACAAAGTTGTTGATGCATTGAGCAGGAGGTGTTTAATTCTGTAGGAGTTTCAGGTGAAGACCTTAGGGTTTGAACACCTTAAGGAAATGTACAGTGATGACCCAGATTTCAAGGAAGCATACGAAGGATGCATGAATCATGTGTTGAGAGATAGGAGCCAATGGGCACAGTACATGGTTCAAGAGGGATTTTTGTTCAAGGGCAATCAATTGTGCATACCAAAATGCTCAATGAGGAATAACCTTTTGAAAGAAAAGCATAGTGGAGGATTAGTTGGACATTTCGGTCATGATAAAACATTTTCACAGTTGAGAATTTCATACTATTGTCCAAGTATGAGAACAGAAGTGATAAAGTTTGTGAATAGATGTAGAATCTGCCAACATGCAAAAGGCAAATGACAAAACACTGGATTGTATCAACCATTGCCAATACCAGATAGGCCTTGGGATGCAATAAGTATGGATTTTGTGTTGGGACTGCCAAGAACACAAAGAGGATTTGATTCCATGTTTTTGGTGGTGGATAGATTTTCAAAGATGGCACACTTTATCCCATGCCAGAAGAACAATGATGCAACACATGTTTCAAACCTGTTTTTCAAGGAAGTTGTGAGACTTCACGGACTACCCAGAAGCATTGTCTCAAACCAAGACACTAAATTTGTTGGTCATTTTTGGAGAGCAATGTGGAAGAAGTTGGAGACAGATTTGTCCTTTAGCTTAGCTTATCACCCTCAGACACATAGACAGACTGAGGTAGTAAATAGAAGTTTGGGAAACTTATTGAGGAGTCTGGTCACTGAACATCATAATCAGTGGGATCAGATTCTACCACAAGAAGAATTTGCATACAATGACTCACCAAATAGAAGAACTGGAAAGAGCCCATTCCAAATATTGTATGGAATGCAACCAAGGGGACCATCTGAGTTGAGAGGCTTGGAACAGAGTGAGATCAGAAGCGTTGGAGCAGAATATTTTGTTATAGAAATACAAAAGCTCCATATCCAGATCAGAGGACATTTGCAGAGCTCTAGCCAAGAGTAAAAGCATAGAGTGGATCAACATCACAAAGAGCTTCAATTTGAAGTAGGAGATCAAGTTCTGGCAATCTTAGGAAAGAAAGGCTCCCTATGGGAACATATAACAAGTTAAAGATGAAGAAGATAAGACCATGTAAGATCTTGAGGAAATTTGATGAAAACGCCTACGAGATTGAGTTGTCAGATGATGTGAGCATATCACCCATATTCAACGTTTCAAACCTGTATCCTTACAGGAAAGATGACACAAAGGGATCAGAATATCAAGAGAAGATTCAGTGGGAGAAACAAATGCCTATAGAAAAAAAAACACAAATGGAGAAGATCGTTGATCAGAGGATTGGCGAGAAGACCAGGAGGAAGACCTATTTTGAATATATGGTCAAATGGAAGGGACACCCAATAGAATATGCCAGTTGGGAAAATGAAGTTGATATCCAGAAGCATGGAAAGTCGGTGCAGGAGGTCATGGACAGGAGTCTATGATTTTTTTTCCAGGGGAGTATGATGCAGGAGAATCATCAGCAAGCATGCATGGCAGGACAACTCAGCGCCTGGGAATCATTTCATAAACTTAAAACGTTGGCAGTTACTACGAATCTTTCAGAGTTGATCGAAAAACGGAAGATCAAACGCTTGGAAGGGAATGATCATGAGTGCTCTGGGAGTTTCACTCCTAGTCTTGAATGTAACTAAACTTAGATAGCAGTTAGGTTTTTTTGTTTTCAAGTAGACAAGTAGTCGAGGGGGACCCTAAGAACCCTCTGAGATAAATAGAGTTTTGGTACGCCCAAATTATGTTGTTGCGAGTGAGTAGGAAAATTCTGAAATTTTAGTTGTTGTTTGATCATAGTTGTAGCCATTTTACATTTGAATGAATATAATAGAGGAAAACTAATCCAATGCATGGTACTATTATTGTTCTACAATCACCTGTTGTTGTTGTTTTCATGAATGAATGAATCTCTTAGGAGTATATGGAGTTTTGAAATGTTCGCATAAGTTTCAGTTGTTTCTCTTCGTTGAATATGTGCAAGGTGTGCACAGAGTCCGCAAGGAGTGTGTTGACAGAGTCTGTTTTGACTCAGAACCTCAGAAGAGATAGTGTAAGTTTCCTTTGCAAGGAGTTCAAAGTGACTACTGCAAGGTGTGCACAGCCGTCCGCAAGAACTCAAACCTTGAGTAAGAAATTTTTGCGAGTTCACAGTCCCGAGATTTGGCTAAGTGTCAAAGTGACTCTGTAAGAAGTCAAAGAACCAGAGTAGAGGAACACCAGGAGAGCGAGAAGAATTTATTTTCAAGAAATCCTTTGATCTGAGTTTGACGAGATCCCTGAAACGCAAGGAGTGCATGGGAGATCAAAATATTTGAGGAGATCGACCTCAGAAGGGATAACATTGTCCAAAAGTGTAGACGAAGTCCAAGGGATGGACTCGTAGGAAGAACAAAGGTCGAGACCTTTGGATACTTATAAAATCTTCTAAGTCGGAGGAATTCAGAAGCTCAGGAGGGAGAGCGACAGTGACCATTTGATCATCGATTTAGAGTATCAACAGTCATCCGATCAAATCAATGTGCACGAACCTTAGCACTTTGCACACACAGGAGAGGAAACCTACACGAGTTCCAAAGACGCGAAGGGGAAATCTGGACTGTTGGATAGTGGGAGATTGTATACCATTGATCTAACGCAAACAAAGTTCAAGGATTCGGACTTCGAAAGATTTGCAAGGAGGCCAGGTGAAAACCTCCAAGGGACGAAGTCGCAAAGTGCGAACTCACGATTTGATTGTAGCCATCGGATCACGGAAGTCATGGACCGTCGATCTGACGCAAGCGGAGTTTGAGAGTTTGGAGTTTGGGGGAACATGGGTAGCTAACTTCTGGAGACGTGAAGCGTGAACTCTTGAAGCGCTTAGTAGTCGAGCCCTAGGTCATAGCCCAATGTCACAGTCGAAGGGGCTTAGCGGAAGGAGCTAGCGCCTAAAGGATTCGCTAATTCAGAAATCAGGAATCGGGAGTATTGGGTTTGGCCCATAGCCAAATAACCAAAGTCACGAGTCGTGAAGCACCTTTTGGTTCAGCCTGTGGTCACAACCAATGGTCACGTGGAGAGGAACTTTGCGTCAGGTTCTAGTCGCACGGGTGAAGTTCACGGGGACTTATGGATTATTTCTTGAAGGTTTCAACAGGGACCCAAGGAGTTGTTCCAGCTTGAGAATAGAAGAAGATTCATTGACTGGGAGGTCAGTAGACCCTGTCGAGGTAGGGGCACTGCATCATTGATTCTATAGATTCATGCAAACATTTTTCTATTGATTATAGAGATTCATGCAAACTATCTAGGGTTACTTTGTTAGGCCTTCCTCTATTAGATTTAGGTATCAACAACAAATTACTCATATTGAAAAGAAAAATAAATAAATAAGAAACTTGTGCACATAATTCACAGAAGGGTTTGAATAGTCACTAACAGATTTACCGTACAAGAAATTTACCGCAAACAAGATTCACCATAGACTCGATAACCACTGTAAATATAATATTCACCCAAATATATTCAACGCATCAATTCACCACAGAGATAATATTCACCGCTGTATGTATTCACTATAGAGATATTATTCAACAGAGAGATATATTCACCACCGTGTCTATTCACCACAGAGATAATATTCATTGGAGACATATATTCACCACTGTATGTATTCACTGCAATGATAATATTCATCGCAAAACCACAGAGTTCAAAGAATGGACAGCTCAAAACCAAATTTCGCACATATGTATTTTGTATTTTTTTGTTTCTAAAGTTGTCTTTTATTTTATTTATTTATTTATTTATTTATTTATTTTTAAATTTAAGTTTTTTATTGGCTAGGGATTTTGGTTTTTTTTCTAAAAAAAAAACAATATTTTTTTTTTAACTTTATTTTTGTTTTTTTTCTTTATTTTTTTCAAAAAAAATGGTTTTTTTTTTCATTTTTACAAAAAGAATGGTTATTTTTCATTTTTAATGAAAAAATGGTTTGTTTGTTATTTTCATTTTTGATGAAAAAATGGATTTTTTTTTCATTTGTTCTTTATTTCGATTTTTTTTAATGTGATTTTTTTCCAAAAAAAAATCTTAAGTTTTGTTTTAGGAAAGAAAGAATTATATTCCATAGGCATCGATGGCATTGAGAACTTGTTTTTTAATGTAAAATTATTTTAACAATTAATTAATTAATTTTCAGCTAACACCATTTTTTATTTGCGAGTCAATTTCAAGGTTTTTTTCTAGGCAATGATTATTGTTGTCAAGGCTATAGTTCCAATCAAGTCATAGTTTTAACACCAAAAGTAAAGTTGGTGCTACTGGTAGCATCACTATTCGATTTGAGGGTCAATTTTAAGGTTTTGTCATATTGTAAAGTCTGTGATTTCAAACAAGTCACAATTTTAACTACCACCCAAAAAAAGGGTGCTGCCAGTAACACCACTTTTTGATTTGAAGGTGAAAATAGTCACTCTAAAAAAATGAGAAATATGGAGAGTTTTCATTAAGTTGGTAACTTTGTTATTCATTGTTGCGGCTTCTTGTATAGTTTAGGTAGTCTTCTTAGTTTCTTGATTATGAGGACAGTCCCTGAGTATATGCTCTTTTCCACATCCCCAACACTTCAAAGGCCCTTTCCAAGGCTCCCTTGGCTTTCCTACTACTGACTCTAGGGGTTTGGTTCCACTCTAGGATGGAAAATTTTGTTGGAAGCTACTTCATGCTAGATATTTGGGCTTAAAACTTCTTGATTTATTCTTATACCGTGGAGTCTTAAATCCTTTCTTCCTCTACTCAAACTTATTTGTTTTCTTTTTCTTCCAAATATTGTTTAATTCAGGTTTATTCTTAATTTGTTCATAATAGTACTTAGCCTTTATTATTGTGTCATCAAGAGTCTTAGGCTCATCAAATTCAATCCCATTTCTATAATATTGAGGCAGTCCATTAAGGAAATGTTGAATTTTCACTTTTTTATCTTTGATACATGGGACATATCTTAGCAGTCCCAAAAATTTACTTACTTAACTTTACTATCATAATACCTCTCTCATAGATACTTCTGAAGGAAATATTTTTTAAAGAGCTTCCAAGTGGTTTTCCTTTCACTAATTTTCCTTACAATCTTGAGATCCTCCCACCAGATGGATGCTTTGTTGTTCATGTTGTAATAGCCACTATAGCCTTCATGTTGCCATATTAATCATGTACATGAAAATAATTTCTCCTTCCAAGAAGCCATGCCTCAACTTCTCCACCAAAATTCACCTCACCTTTAAAGGTTGGGGGTTTTATCTTTCGAAACTCCCCCTATAAGTAGCCTTTGGAAATTTTCTTCTTTGTATGCCTTGAAGAAGGTTTTGTTCCATTACTGATGGATTTATCAAAAGTAGATATATTATGGCTTAAAGAATTTAATGTTGTATAAGTATCATCATTAGAGACCTGAGTTTTGATTATAAGAGACCTGTTTCTTGAAGGAATTTTATCAGTGTTACTTGATATATGTCCTTCTTGCATGTTTTTATGAATCTTAGTCCAGATTTGTAACAAAACAACATTAAATTCCTTATGTTCTTCTTGGGATTTGATGATCTTCTCATTATATTCTTTCAAACATCTCATAGTCTCTACCATGTCTGGAGAAGTCTATCTTCCCTCATTAGTCTCAATTTCTTGAATGTTTGGTGCATCTTCCATGACGTTTGTATCATGTCTTTCTCTTTCTCTCTGTTGAAAACAATGTTATATAATAATAATAAAATGTTATCTTTTCCAACATATAATAACATCATCCCTAATTTCATCCCATAGAACCTCAAATGATGTAATCTCGCTATGATACCATATTATAACCTACCCATAAGTTATAATACATGTTATCAATATAAAGACACAATTGAGATTAGTTTTCCAACTACTTGCATGAAATTAAAAACTAATGGGGCAAAAAATTCACAATGTTGAGTTGTAAAATGGTTTATATATGGAGAAAGTGAGTTAACAGAAGGATATAATGACCAAAACCATATATGTACACGCCACAAGACATCACTAAACTATTTTTCTTTACAAATTTGCAAATAGTGAAGTCTCAAATGATTTGTCATAGAATCTACTTTCTCTTTCCAAAATAACAAATGCACAAGTCCACCTTGAAGTCTAAGATGATTTTCCTTTCAAAGATTTGAGATTATTGGCTATCAATTTTTTCTTTTTGAAACTTGTAGTAGGTGAAAAACACTCAATCCGCATAAGAAAAGAATGATTCTCTATTTCAGGACCGTACTTTCTACCATACAACAAGATGACTTAGCAATATCATGCCAAGTAAAATTCAATTGTCTCAGAAAGACATAAAATAGTTTGAACTCAAACTAATCATGTATTTTTCAGTAACTTGAATTTCCACAGAATATGTATAGGGTTAAATCCCTAACCTATTGTTACCATAATCAAAGCCCTAATACTAATGGCAAACAACTAAAGCCATTAAAAATGTAATTTGTAGTTTTTTGAAGAAGAATTAACTCAAGTATTAATTATGATATAATTGATGTGTAATGTAGTAATTTTGAGGAAGAGTGGAATCATAGAATTTTAGCTAGCTACCCTCACCATAATCATAGGTCTAATATAAATAGTGAAAGACAAATGCAATCAAGAAAGATAAAATTCCACTTGATCCAAAAGGTAGAAATACACACCCCCTCAACTTAGAATGTATTTAGAAAGAGAGAATTAGATTCTTCTTGAAATAGCTTAGAATTTATTGCTTCATTTCCAAAACCAATGAATGAATGAGGGGTTGGAAAATATGAAAGGCTTACAACACATCATTTATATAATCCTTGCATTATTTTTTAAAAAAACAACGAAGTATACAACATACAACCTATAATATGAAAAGTTGATATTGGATAACAATTAGCAATTGCCTCGGTAATCTGACATAAATACAAGTATCAATGCCACAGATAATCAAATAAGGCAGAGAATACCAACTTTGTTCAACAATGTTTTCTCTTGGTTAGAGTTTGCTAATACATTCCTTCAGATTTTATCAGAGCTCCCTTTTCTTCCATTACAAAACACATTGCACAACAATATCACAGTTTTGCCAACAAATATCAGGAGCATTAAAAAAATTCCTCAGATGAATAAATTAAGCATGTTCCCTCTTGAGGAGTCATTATGTTATCCATTTATATATTTCCATCTGCAGAGATGTTTCCATGGAAATTTAACCAGCATAAGTATTACAGGCTTGAAAACATAAATTATATACTTAAAAATGGAACCAAAGAAAACAACAAATGTGAATTACTTAAAAGGTTCAATATTTGAAAAGCATTGAGTTGATCCACACAGAATTTCCCAGAGACCATTTGCATGATAGAATGTCACATAATCATTGTCATTCATTGAGAACATACCAAGCAGAACCAACTATGGTATTTAAAAAAGGTGAGATACAATAGCTTACAAGTGAAACAATTTGTTAAATTCATGAAACCTTGCCAAAACTTTTTTCTATACTTTTATTTTCATAATCACTCGGTTGGTGCTAGTAAGTTCATGAACTTAACACTTCCAATCCTTACAAATATTTCAGCAATAAAAACGACTAGTATATATTAGAGTGTTAAAGATCACACTATAAACGACAACAAAAAATGTCATAGTGAATTGTAGTTATGTTTTAGAGTTCCAAACTTGTATAATTCTACACTAGAAATTGTTTCTCGTCAAGGCTTCATGAGCATTTACAAGTATTAATCTTCAATTCAAATCACTTTGAAGAACATGGTGCATTTTCTATTCTCTGAATGGTTAACCAGGTATAAGAGATGAGTTGTGTTTCCATTACTTGTAGTACACCTCAGATCAAGGGTTTACATACTTGATACAACTATAATATCTTGTACAAACAAAAAATATTCAAGTACTTGGTACCATTGATCTGTATTTTGCATTATGTGAATCAACCAACCACTTGCTTAACAGTTTGAAATTGGAGACCTTTACCTAAGGTTGACTTAATACTAAAGTTACTGAACCTAGGTTTTGACTCACTTTAGGATGAAACATTAACAAGAAAACCTTGCACTTTTTCTATATAGTGAAAGAACATCAAGATTCATATGGTATCCTTGCCTTGTAATGAACATAAATTAATGAAAGAAATAAAACTACAGCATCACACCGGGTACTATAATTTTATCAATTTTACCCCACACAATGCTCTCAATTTACCCAAACAAGACTTCTAAAATAACTATTCAGAGAAATCCATGAGAAGTAGGCACAAATTTTAGACATCTAACATTGCCTTCATTTTATAAAACAAGCTTAAGTTGCTTGCGAAATTCTTGTTCTTCTGTTTCGATAGGTGATCACTACTTCAATTCTCCAACACCGGTCAACAACATCAATGTTGCCTCGTAAGACCCTAATAAAAGATCTAGTATTAAAAAAAAGACTAACACACTTATGATTGTAGGTATAGATTAAAATTTACTACAACGGCCAAGCCAAATATATAGGTTTATGTTAAAGGAGAAAAAAATAAAAAGAGTAAGCATATCTACCAAACTCATTGCTTACCTCGTTTGTTGAGTGAAACCATTCCTTTTCATCGATAAATGGTTACTGCCTAAGATTGTGTTAAACTTAATTTCTATCAAGAAAATGCATTGCTTCCCTAATTCCTTGTTCTAAACCATTGAAAATGATTACTTACTTCCAGAAATCGTGCTCAAATTAACTCAAGTAATGTGTCTCCCCAAAATTTGATAGCGGAGGTAGTTTTTTGTATATGGTTTTTAACTAGAACCATATTTTACTCCTCCATATGGGCAAGTTTAACCAGAATTAATTCATCAATTGTAAAACAATGATTTGCAAGAATTTTAAGAACCATCGATAGAATTCCCACAAATAAAACACAATATTTATCTAATTTTTTGCAAACAAAATTTATAAACCAAAACAAATTTTTAACTTATATTTTGAAAATTACAGGCCAACAACCAGCTGAGGGAGCAACTTCCACTGAACCATAGGTAATATGTTAGAATTGGTAGCTTGGAGGTACTTCTGCATTGGTGATGCCCAGCATGCCGAAGTAACCGAGCACACTTTCTTCCTCGTGACTTTATAATGAGTTTTTATAAAGTAACTGTATAAAGTGATTTTATAAAGTTTGGTCCTTTATTTTTAAATGTAAAAGTGGATTTATGATGTTATGGGTCACTTTAGTGACTCAAGTGACCTCAGCGGATGATTAAGTCGTGACCATTGATCTCAATGAACATGAAGAGTCACTCAAGGGAGACCAAGGGTTAGAGGAGTTACATTTAGAAATTGCTTAAAGGCAGCTCATGACGGAGAGAGAGGGCACACTTTTTTAGGAGAGTGAGAGGGAAGGTGAAGAGGCATGTTTCCCAATAGAAAGTGTTAGCTTAGAGGAAGAGCTACAAGAAAGGGGGTTTGGCACACATCCCTAAGAGAGGGATTGGCATGCAACCCAAGAATTATTTGTTGCATTTTTCTACAGTCTATACAATAGTCATTGTAGGGGAAATACAACTATGTAAGTTGGTAGTATAGTAGAGGAGGACCACAGAAATCGAGGCTAAGTGTTTTCAGCATGTGGGCACAATTTCCTATGCACATTTGATGAGTATTTATTTTATGTATTGTATTGTTTCTTTTGGCACAAATTTCTATGCAGGCTAGTGATTGTTTGTGGAGATTTGTTGGATGTACTAGGCCGTAAAGGTCGTACAGTCTTGACATTCTTCTCTAGATATAATTTGGAACTGTTTGTATAGAGAAGCAATCTCTTAATGTGAAGAGACATTCTATGTTTCTATGTTGATACTCTTTGTTGTTGTAAAAGTTATGAATTTTTTTAAGC